>VCHN02001306.1:0-23479 GCA_007115665.2 Sequoiadendron giganteum
CCTCGCTACCATGAACGGGTTCCTCGCCGCCATGAATGGGTTCCTCACCGCCATGCAAGCAACGAACGGGTTCCTCGCCGCCATGAAGGTCACTGCAAGCAATGAAGGGGTTCGCCGTGTGTTCGACCCAGGTGAGCTTGCTCACTAAGGCTAGCCATTGTTCTTCTATTTGTGTTTGGTTTGCAATTTCGCTTTGTTTTATTGGTTTTTTGGTGTTGCAGATTTCGTTTATTTTGTTGAAGTTGAGTGTTTATGAACACTGCATTATTTGTGTTCATAAACACACTAAATCTTTGGAAATTAATCTTTTGTTCAAGAATCTCTCTGTTTATATTAAATATATTAATGCAGTTGGTTGTTTTCTTCTTTTGACATATAATAATGTTCGTTGTTTATATGGGTTTTGCTCTGTAGGGTTTATATTGCAAATATTACACTCATATTTACCTCATTTATCTTTCAGTAGGGTTTATTTTGAGAATATAGCATGCATAGTTTACCATTTATGTTTCGGTAGGGTTTATTTTGCAAGTTTTACAGTCATAGTTTTAGGTTATCCTATTCTCATAGGATTTGCATTGACATTGACTTTGTAAATTGTATTCTCACATGTTCTGCATTATCATTCACTCTGCTTAGCATAATCTCATAGGTTCTGCATTATCATTCACTTTGCTTGTCATTTTCTCATAGGTTTTGCATTATGATTCACTCTGCTTCTTGTATTCTCATACATTCTGCATTATCATTGACTCTGCTTAGCATAATCTCACAAGTTCTGCATTATCATTCACTCTGCTTATCGTTTTCTCATAGGTTCTACATTATCATTCACTCTGGTTATCGTATTCTCATACGTTCTGCCTTATCAGTGACTCTGCTTAGCATAATCTCACAGGTTATGCATTATCATTCACTCTGCTTATCATTTTCTCATAGGTTTTGCATTATCATTCACTCTACTTCTCGTATTCTCATACATTCCACATGTGCATGTGCATGTGACTAGGTGTATGTTTATGTGTATGTGACTAGGTGTATGTCTATGTCTTTGTGTATGTTTATGTGTATGTGACTATGTGTACGTGTATGTCTATTTGTATGTGTATGTCTATGTGTATGTGTATGTGTATGTCTATGTCTATGTGTATGTGACTATGTGTATGTCTATGTGTATGTTTATGTGTATGTGACTATGTGTATTTCTATGTGTATGTGTATGTCTATGTGTATGTCTGTGTATGTGTATGTGACTATGTGTATGTGTATGTGTATGTGTATGTGTATGTTTATGTGTATGTGAGTATGTGTATGTGTATGTCTATGTCTATGTCTATGTGTATGTGACTATGTGTATGTGTATGTCTATATTTATGTGACTATGTGTATGTGTATGCGTATGTGTATGTCTATATGTATGTCTATGTCTATGTCTATGTCTATGTGACTATGTGTATGTTTATGTGTATGTGACTATGTGTATGTGTATGTCTTTATGTATGTGACTATGTGTATGTTTATGTGTATGTGACTATGTGTATGTCTATGTGTATGTTTATGTGTATGTGTCTATGTCTATGTCTATGTCTATGTGACTATGTGTATGTTTATGTGTATGTGACTATATGTATGTCTATGTCTTTGTGTATGTGACTATGTGTATGTTTATGTGTATGTGACTATGTCTATGTCTATGTCTATGTCTATGTCTATGTGTCTATGTCTATGTCTATGTCTATGTCTATGTGACTATGTGACTATGTGTATGTTTATGTGTATGTGACTATGTGTATGTCTATGTCTTTGTGTATGTGACTATGTGTATGTGTATGTCTATGTCATTGCTATTTACACCTCTGTCAAACCTCCACCATATGCAATACCTGCAATGGAACACTTCAAGAACTCCATTGAATTGCAAGTCAATGTCCTTTTAGTATCCATTCCGTTTTTCCTCTTTAGTGAAACTATTGTTCTCCCATCTATGTTTGTTTAACATTCTTATTATTCAAATTGATAGGAAGAATGAACATCATTTATACATGATCGAAGTATATTTTATCCATTGAATCAGACTCATCCTTATTCAATCTGTTCTTCTTGATAGCTCTTACTCTTACAAGTATAACATTGTTGTTTCAGTTTGTATCATTCAATTATTTATAAGAGTATGATTTCTTGATGTCATACTATAACATACAATTTCTATTTCCTTGCAAATCTGCCCTTCATCACCTCAGGATATAAGATTTACAATTGTGGACTTATGGTGAAATAAGTCTAATCTGCCTAAGATATACCAAACTACTATTCATGATGGCATTAATGGTTTCTCTGTTCATCATTTACACTCAATCTTACATGTATGATTTTGTTCTTACACTTTTTATCAATATTTGATATGTATATGTATATGCATATGCAGTATATGCATATGTATGTGAATACATATACATATGCAATTGTATATACATATATGCATATGTACATGTATATGTATATATGCATATGCAAACAAAAAATGAAGTTATTTTAGAGGTAGAGTGGAGCGTATGGATGGAACATGCATAATTTGAAACAACAACACCATTACACTCTCCCTTAAGCTATGCATTGTACCTTGCATTCGTTACACTCTCCATCCAAAATGCATTGCATATGCATATATACGTTTACATATACATATGCATATATATATGTGTGTGTGTGTATATATACAACCTAATTGGATGTACGCTTTGTTTGTTGTTCAATTAAAGTGACTGTAAATATTGGCCCCTCTCCCTTATAGCTAACTATGATGATGGTTGACTCCTACTTATGCTATAACCGTTTCTCATATAGATACTGAAATATAATTTCATACAACATTATCAAATGTATATATAACTTCGAACAACGCTATGGTATAGATGGATGGTTAGTTTGTTCATCCATTAGAATCAATCTTACATGTCTCAATTTTCTATTACACTTTGTACCATTGTTCGATTTGTTTCAATTATAATTAGGGATGTGATAGTATAACATGAATAGGACCACAAAGCCCCAATAAACCATAAGGACCACTAGAGATTCATTAAAGAAGGATATGATCCCATAGCATATAGGTCTCAATTCTCATACGTGATAGAAATAAAAGCTATGAAGAGGATCCTATCTATAGTTTTTTTCCTTAGAATATTATTTCTACGTTGTCCTTTTAGAATCCATTCCATTTTTCCTCTTTAGTGCAACTATTGTTCTCCCATTTATGTTTGCTTAACATTCTTATAATTCAAATTGATAGCAAGAATGAACATCATTTATACATCATCGAATTATATTTTATCCATTGATTCAGACTCATCCTTATTCATGCCTTGGGTATCCCAATTTAGATTAAACATTATAACATGTGTTAATGATAGTCTCATCCAATCTCTTATTCTCACCTAAAATTCATTATCACAATCAACCAACTAATCCTCTACCTCAGGTACATAGTGAAAACAATATCCTAACTACAAAAAATAAGAAACTATTTGATGTCAAAGGGGAAGCAAAACTCAAATAATTGTCTAGCTTATATTACATCATATCTCTTTTCAATATGTTTTGCATTATCATTCACTCTGCTTATCGTAATCTCATAGGTTATGCATTATCATTCACTCTCCTTATTGTTTTCTCATAGGTTTTGCATTATCATTGATTCTAATTTTGGGTAATGCTCCATCAATTTTATATCTGATTTATGTTTGATGTGATCAAGCCTATCTATGGATGAAATTAACCTTATGTTGTGGAGGACCAACGTATAGGTGTGGGCCCCAATGAGCGCATGTCCCATAGCACATTAGGGCCCCCGCTTACATATTAGGGGAGAGGAGCCAATACATATGCACCCAAAATCACACTGTCGACATGGCAAGCCATGTGGACCAATAACATTTAAACGAAAAAAAAACCCATATCCTTCAATAAGTCTGTAATGAAAATGTTTCTATCTTTTCTTAGGTGCCATTGGTTATTTTGGGGTGTTATCTTTTGCATAGGTTATTTTCCATCATATTAGTCATCCAATTATTGTACCTTAATTTTGTGTCTTGGAAATATATGGGGGTTGTTCTATTTTTTTTAGGTTCAGTTTCATCAACATAGACATAGACAAATACATAGGCATAGACATATACATAGACATAGACATATACATAGACAGATAGATAGACATATACATACACATATACATAGATATATGGATATGTATATCAGATATAAAATGCACACATAATTGTAATTATTTTGAAACAAAACAATTACACACTGGCAGCCAAACATGATGAAGTGTATCCAACTTGTATATGCTTAAGGTCTTTGCATCTTACTTATATATATATATATATATATATATATGCATATGTATAGACATATTCATATACATATCCATATGTTTATGTTTATGTATATGTTTATAGATTACCATAGATTTGTATTTGAATCTGTATATGTTTATGTCTATGTATGTGTGTATGTAAATCTATGTATATGTGTAAATAAATCTATGAATATGTGTATGTTTATGTCTATGTATATGTGTATGTAAATCTGTATGGATATGTAAATATGTATATGTGTATGTCTATGTCTATGTCTATGTCTATGTTTATGTGTATGTGTATGTATATGTGTGTGTCTATGACTATGTCTATGTCTATGTCTATGTCTATGTCTATGTTTATGTGTATGTGTATGGATATGTGTATGTCTATGTTTATGTGTATGTCTATGTGTATGTCTATATTTATGTCTATATGTAAATATGTATTTGTATATGTAAATGTGTATGTGTGAAAATGTATGTCTATATGTAAATGTGTGTGTGTATAGATGTGTGAAGAGGTCTTAAGTGGACAACCTTGCCACATCTACTTCTCTTAGTTAGCCACCCTAACAATCCACTGCGTCGCATTTATCACTCACTGCCTCTTCCTATACTTCTCTACAGTCATGTTTAATTCACTTATGTCTATGTCTATGTCTATGTCTATGTATATGTCTACATTCATAAATTTAGACCTGCAACAATTGTATCTTTTATATGTGCCATTTATTAATTTGGGGGTGTCAACTTTATATGGTGTGCACCTATACACCGGTCCTCCACAACGTCAAAAAAAATTCATCCATAGATAGGCTTGATCACATCAAACATATCTCAGATATAAAATGCACACAAGTTAGCATTAATTTAAACAAGGTGCCAACTCAGCAACTTTGAAACCCATCTGACCCATCTTTGACCGACTGGCGAACCCATTACAAGATTGTTTCCCATCATAGCATAACCAAACCAACACGCAAATGCATTCACCTGTCCCGTCTACCATGAGATATACAACACGTATCAACTTCAATCTATCCCATCTTGCCAAGTAGGGTGCGCACTTATTGGAGCCAAATGCAAATATCCCACTGGCATCCAGTTAACACTCCTATAAGGCCACCATTATTCAAAACAAAAGCATGGAAACAATTTCAAAGAATCCACCAAACCAATCAAGTCAAGAATTAAAGGCTGAAATCAATCAAATCTCCAATTCATACGAAACAAAACTCAAATTCAAAAGAGGATAGCAATTTATTTCACCACACTAAACAACCATCAATCAGATTCAAATAATTCCCAAGTCAAATATCCATGAAAACCTTCAAGTATTCACATGTATTACCATAGATCAATATTGAGCACTAAAGCTTTCTTACAACATGTATTTAGGGGACCTGGTTTTCCCAAGGCCTTTCATGCTTGCCTATGTAGCACTTCACATAGATTACCATAGCTTTGTATTTGAATGACTTAGGGGACTTGGTTTTTTGAAGGCTTGTCATGGTTCCCTATGCAACACTTCACAATTTGAATGGAGTTGTGGACCCGTGCAACATAGGTTGCCATCAAACGAGCGTTCATAAAATCAAGTCTCCCTAAAACATGTCTCTATTGCTTAGTTGATTGAATTGATGAAGCATAACCTATATGTATATTTGTATGTCTATGTTTTATGTATATAAATGTGTGGCCTATGTAGCACTTCACATAGATTACCATAGCTTTGTATTTGAATGACTTAGGGGACTTGGTTTTTTGAAGGCTTGTCATGGTTCCCTATGCAACACTTCACAATTCAAATGGAGTTGTGGGCCCGTGCAGCATAGGTTGCCATCAAATGAGCGTTCACAAAATCAAGTCTCCCTAAAACATGTCTCTATTGCTTAGTTGATTGAAATGATGAAGCATAACCTATATGTATATTTGTATGTCTATGTTTTATGTATATACATGTGTGGCCTATGTAGCACTTCACGTAGATTACCATAGCTTTGTATTTGAATGACTTAGGGGACTTGGTTTTGTGAAGGCTTGTCATGGTTCCCTATGCAACACTTCACAATTCGAATGGAGTTGTGGACCCGTGCAGCATAGGTTGCCATCACCTATGAAAAATTTAACACCCCCAAATTCATCAATGGCACCTAAAAAAGATAGAATAGTTGCATGACTTAATTGTATACAAATATGTATATGTGTATACATATGCATATGTATATACATATGTATGCATATACATATGTATATGTATGTGTATGTATGCATATATATATACATATACAATATATGTATGTGGATGTATGCATATATATATGTACATATGTATATGTATATGTACATGTATATGGAACCTGTTCATGGTGGCGAGGAACCCATTTGTTGCTTGCATGGTAGAAGTGGAGCTGCTAGTGACGTTCGGTAATTGGCATCTACCCATCTATGTATCGGCTTCTACCCAAACAAGATATGGTCTCTGAGCATTGCAGGTTGTTGTGAGACGGCGAAGGTTGTAGATGACGAAATGAGCAGGTATTGGCGAGCAAGTGAAGACGGAATGTTTACTCGGGAAAATGAAAGGCTGGTTGAATGGTGAGAAGAGCGAGGCACTGGGAGCATTCAATGCAGTTCGTTTCAGAATAAACGCATATGTATGTAGATATGTATTTGCATATGCATATGTATATGTATATAGATATGTATATGCATATACATATACATATATCTATATACATATACATATGTATATGCATATACATATCTACATACATATACATATACATATAAGTATGTATATGCATATGCATATGTATGCATATACATATGCATATGTCTACGTATATGTATGCATATGCATATGCATATGTATATGCATATGTATAGGTTGGTTGGAATAAAATTGCGGGGTGGCGTGGAGCTTAGGAGAGGTGACAACATTTATTTCAGATAGTGGATACGAATAGGAAGTGGTGGTGAGTGATAAATGCTCAGTAGTGGATTGTTATGGTGGTGGACTGGGAGGAGTTGACGTGGCAAGGCTGTCACCTTTGGACATCGAGCCACACAGGTAGTGGCACCCGAGGTGCGTCTGTATCGGTCGACGGGTCTTTTTTCCATTTTTTTTGATGCGTGGACAAAGTTGGACCTTCCACGTGGCAAAATATTTGGAAAAAGGAATAGAAAATGACAAAATGTCAATGAAGAAGCAAACATTTGAAACAGAAACAGTGACACATTGCAAATTACATAGAACACACATTGCAATATGATCCTAATACATTGCAAATCAAAACAAAAATGATGCATCTGTAATTCTCATATATTTAAAAATGTCAACGAAGAAGCATACATTGCAAATTACATACAACACTTTTTTGAATCTGATCAGATTACTTCACAAAACAAAACAATAACGGTCAATCTGTACTTATCAAAAAATTACAACTGTCCACAATTTCGGTGTATTTGTAAATATCAATACTTCTAAAGTCTATGAAACTAGCATTTGTAATCTAGCTACTGCTGTTGTGAAAAGGATCTTGGCTGGTTGGGGTGCCAATTGCCATGTTCTCGTCCCCTTCCAGTCAACGGGGATTGCTGCATACATGAGTGGGACTTGGAGTGGTAAATTGGGTGCAAGTGACATGTGTTGGGGGTGGTGGTGAAGACATTTGTACATCCCGAGTGCCAAATTGATATGGATATTGACTGCCCCTAAAGTCAGATTGGGAGAGGCTTGAATAATTCATTGTTGTGGAGAACTGAGGGATATTAATGTTGAGAATATCATGGAAGACTCCATTACTTTGAGACAACGGATTAGAAGTGTTCCTTAACCGCCTCTCTCTCTGTAAAGCCCTCTGTGCCTCCTCAATCTCTTTTTCCTTTCGGTCCTGTTCCTTGTGAAGCCTCTCTTGCTCCTTTTTTGCATCTCTATCCTTTTTTTGTTGTAATTTTTGCTGCTCTTTTTCTTTTCGCAGTATGTCCTTCTCAATTCTGGCATTCTCCTTCAACTCCGCTGCCACAATTCTTGCTTCCCTTTTCTCTGCATTCTGTTGTCTCTTTCTTGCTTTTATCTCCTCCACCTCTTTCTTCCTTTGCTCTTGCTCCATTAACAGCCTCATGTAGTCATCTGTTGTCAACAATTGAGACTGTCTACTGATCCGAATTGCACCTACTTTGGATTTCATTTGACGGACAGTGTGCACAGGCAACTTGAGGAACTTGCTGATGTGCGGAATTGTTTGTGTTTCTTGTGTCCCATCTGACTGTGTGCCAATGACCTCCTCGACTACCTGTGAGCCCTGTGGTACATCTTCATTGGCTTGTAAATCTGAATTGCAAGAAGGAGCATAGTAATGGACAACTTGAGAAAGGTCAATTTCTGGTGGTGGTGATGGAAAAGTATAGGTATCCTCTTGTTCTGGGACTTCCAAATGAATGCCCAAGTTCATTGCTCCCTCAACCAACCAGGATGGTTGGCTTCGTTGTGATGGAAGATCTAAACTTTCGCTGAATTGATCAACGGTCCTGTCCACCATGGGAGGGGTGTGTTCATTAACCACCACTTGTGCAACTGATTCAGCAGACATGTATGAGGTGAGTGTTGTGTTTCTGTTGCAGGCTGCATGTGTCCATCTGGAAGAGTGGACTGCAATACTGTGACATCATCACTTGACACACCAAGTCCAGAAAGGCTGAGAATGTTTTCAACTGCGTCAGCATCCTCGCTGACCACAAATGTCTCACTTGGATGCATGTCGTTGACAAGTGCATCGGGATTCAGCGGCCATATACCAGTCCTTCTAAACCCAGCCTTGATGTTGTCAACTGTCAAAGCTCTTTTCATTGCTTTGTTGCCTAACATTGCAAGTTCTCTCCTCCTCACTTCAATGTTTGGAAACCTTGACAAAAATTTGCACGTTCTGATTTGAAGTAAGCTTTGAAAGGTGCAAACACACTCACATCCAACGGCTGTAGCTTATGTGATGTGTGTGATGGCAATGTTAACAAATCTATACCGATATCTCTTGCTTCCTGGATGGTTTCGAGCGCTACGTGGCTTCCATGGCCGTCAAAGATCAGCAAGACCCTGTTCGTGGGCGAGACACCACCTGGAATTGAGGTTTTGAAGTGGGTCAACCAATCTATGAACAAGTCTTTGGTCATCCATGCATGTGGCTGGGCTGCCATGCAAGCACTTGGTTCACAATCTATGATGTAATTATCTATGTTCGCACTCCCCTTGAACAAGTAGAATCCTGGAATGCTCTGCCCGACAGCATTGACACAACATAGAATGGTTATCCATTCACGGCTCTTTGGGATAATGTAAGAGACATTCCTGCTACCTTTTCTTGCGAGCACCTTCATGGACCCATTTTTGCCTGCTTGGATGCCAGTTTCATCGCAATTCCATATGTGATCAGGACCATATGGCATGGCTTTGTATGCTGTAGACAGTGGTTTGTAGAATGCATCTACAACATCAGGTCTAAGATTGAATGCCCTATCTTTGTCTAGGCCTTCAACAGTTCATAATGCAAGTTGAGGATGTCTATGCTTGAAGCCTATCCACCAGGACTTCCCTGGGAAGCCATTGGTGAAAGGGTTTGGCCTATTTTGACATATTTGAGCAACCTCAGACTTAAGATTGACTATCTCAAGACCATGACCAATATCAGCCATTTGCTCGCACCATTCCACAATGTGATTTTCTTCCTCTTTTGTGAGGATTGTTGGCGGACCTTTCTTGGAAGTTGTTGTTAGACCCCCTAGCCATTTGGACAGTGTGGCTGTTGGGATTGACCACTTTTTGGAAGCCCCCCTTATCGACATGTCATTCTCTTCAACGTCATAGAGTGCCCTTTTCATGTCATCCTCAGACCACAGCTTTTGTATTTGTTTTACCTTCTACGGTATTTGAGGTGTAGTAACCTCAATCTACGGTATTTGAGGAGTAGAAACCTCATCTACTTGTGCAACATGATCTATTTCAGGGGGGAATCTGCATCCTCGTTTCTCAGCAGGCAACCTTGTCATGGCTCTTTTCTTTTTTTTGTTCCCAGTACGGGTCACCACTGCATTGCCCTTGGCCATCTACACAGAATAATTAGAATCAAAACAGTGATGCTTGAACAGAAAAACAATCACTTTGTAATGCAGAACATATGAGAATATGATAAGCAGAGTCAATGATAATGCATAACCTATGAAACATAAATGGTAAACTATGAAATACATCTATGTATATGTATGAAGAGAGTGTAAACTATGTGTAAACTATGAAATACATCTATGTACCTATGATGCTTGAACAGAAGAATAATTAGTTTGTGATGTAGAACATATGAGAATATGATAACCAGAGTAAATGATAATGCAGAACCTAGGAAAGATAAATGGTAAACTATGAAACACAAATGCTTTAACAGTTATCTTTATATGTATGAAGAGAGTGATGCTTGAACAAAAGATTATTTAGTTTGTGTATGTGTTATATTTTTAGTTTCTTGCATTTCAATTGAGATTATCTTCTGTAACAGGAGTTTGTTATCTTGAGTTATCTATTCTGGAGTGAGCGACATAAGGAAGTAGAGGAGTAAGAAGCACAAAATTACAAGCTATGCAAGGGAGTTAGAGTTTAAGAACATCTCATAACCTTTTAAGCATTTACAACATTAACATTCTCATGCACAAGAAAGTGAAAACCAAACTCATGTTTGAACAATAGAAACTTTAGAGACTGATAATGCAGAAGATATGAGAATAAGATATCTAGAGTGAATGACAATGTAGAACTGAAAGAAGAATAAGATAAGCAGAGTGAATGATAATGCAGAACCTGTGAGATTATGCTAAGCAGAGTCAATGATAATGCAGAACCTATGAGAATAATATAACTAGAGTGAATGATAATGCAGAAGCTATGAGAATAAGATAATCAGAGTGAATGATAATGCAGGACCATTGAAACAGAAATGGTAAACCATGACCAATATGTAACATATAAACGATAATGCAGAACCTATGAGACTACTACATGTGAGACTACGATAAGCAGAGTGAATGATAATGCAGAACCTATCAAACAGAAATGTTAAACTATGAGTGTAATATTTGCAATATAAACCCTACTGAAACAAAATGGCTAAACTATGACTGTAACATTTTCAATATAAACCCTAGGGAAACAGAGATGGTAAACTATGACTGTAATATTTGCAATATAAACCCTAGGGAAAGCCTTAAATGGTAAACCATGACTGTAATATATGCATTATAAACCCTATGGAACACATATGCTAACCTATGACTGCAATATTTGCAATATAAACCCTACCGATACATAAAGAAACATGTAATATGACTGTAATGGGTGTAATGAAGATCAATATGGATGTTGTTAATGGCTGTAATGAAGAACAAGTGTGAAAAGGAAAACCTGGTACAATATGGATGCTAGTGCACTGGAATTTGAGCTGTTGCCTCCCCTTGATGTTAACTCGTTCAATTCTGTGCTTGTCACTCCTCCTTTTCTTATGTCGCTCACTGTAGAATAACTAAATACTTGTTGGTTTTCACAGCTATTTGAATTGGGAATTATTTGAATTTGATTGATGGTTGTTTGGTGTGGTGAAATAACTTGCTGTCCTCTTTTGAATTTGAGTTCTGTTTTGTATGAATTGAAGATTTGATTGATTTCAGCCTTTAATTCTTGACTTGATTGGTTTGGTGGATTATTTGAAATTGTTTCCATGCTTTTGTTTTGAATAATGGCTGCCTTACAAGAGTGTTAAATGGATGCAGGTGGGATATTTGCGTTTGGCTCCACTACGTGCGCACCCTACTTGGCAAGATGGGACAGATTGAAGCTGATATGTGTTGTAGATCTCATGGTAGACGGGACAGGCAAATGCATTTGCGTGTTGGTTTGGTTATGCTACGATGGGAAACAATCTTGTAATGGGTTCGCCAGTCGGTCAAAGATGGGTCGGATGGGTTTCAAAGTTGTTGAGTTGGCACCTTGTTTATTTTTTGTAGTTGTGACTAATGTGAAAGTGACGCCTGCATTGGTGCGAAAGTTGGGTTTAATAGTTTACGGGGAAGGGTGCATGTCTTAGTGTTTGGGCTGTTTTAATTCCATGTCGAAATGGTACTTGTTCAATGTCAGATACAAGTTGGATACACTTCATCATGTTTGGCTGCCACCGTGTACTTGTTAAGTTTTTAAATTAATGCTAACTTGTGTGCATTTTATATCTGATTTATGTTTGATGTGATCAAGCCTATCTATGGATGAAATTAAGCTTACGTTGTGGAGGACCAGCGTATAGGTGTGGGCCCCAACGAACGCATGTCCCATCGCACGTTCGGGCCCCGCCTACGTATCAGCTCCTCTCCCCTATCATTGAGCATTTAGAACGGTGCATCCCCCTAGAATGACTATCTCAAACACATCAAAATATTAAATTGATTCTCTTAATAAATGAAGTTCAATTTTGTACGCTAAACTAGAAGCATAACAGGGGAAGCTTGTTGTTTTATAATTGACAATAGTTTGTGCAATTATTCTATTGGAATAGGGGGCATGGGAATTTGGGAGAATATATCTCCTGCGGTTTCTCAGCCAGCTTCTGTGGCCGCCTCTACTCCAAAGTTAAGTGGAATCCAGTCCACCGTGACCTAAAAAACAACTGTCATACACTAATCCAAATGGGGTCATACTCATTCCGGTTGGAGAGCAAACCAACTTGATTTTGAGATCAGCCAGCAGAATACAAGCCGCTGGGCCCAACTCTTTCAAGATGCCAGCTGGTGAAAAGAGTTCCACGCTATTAGCATACCTATTTTACTTCCAGGCTCCATTGGAATTTGGAATACCCATCACACTTATCCATCTAGAATCAAAATCATTCCTTGTCAGCAATACGGAAGATCACTCCAGAAATTTGCCTCCACCTTCAATCGATTCCAAGTGTCCGCGTGGCCACTGGCTATTTAAAGCATACCCACAAAGCGAAGGGTAAGTTAGCTACTGGTTTTATCTCCATTTAGACAAAAACTCTAAGAATGTCTGGCATGGCATATAAAGGCCTTTTGGGCTTTCTCCTAATCGCCTGCTGGCTTGCTCATGAGTCATTTGCTAGTATAGATTCATCCCAGTTCAATCATAGCAGTGGGATATCTGAATTAGTACCAGACACCCCTCTTGTATTACGTTACCATGGGGGACCCCTGTTCACGGGTCCTGGATCCATCAATGTCTACATTCTCTGGTACGGTAGATTCACCCCTGCCCAAAAGGCCCCCATCCTTGATTTCTTTTCCTCTTTCCATTATTACATGAAAAGCCAGCCTTGTGTGAAGAGTTGGTGGGCAACCTTGCGAGGCTACAAGGATTCCTCCAATACAAGTATTGCCCCTAATGTCAGGCTTGCCAAGCAGGCCTCAGATTTGTCCTGCTCGCTAGGGAAGTCATTGAAAAGGAGCTCAATGAGCGCGCTCATAAGAAGGGCATTGGTGAAGAAACAATTTCCCATAAACCCAAAGGGAATTTATCTGGTCTTGACAGCAGACGACGTTTTTGTAGAGAGATTCTGCATGAGTTCATGTGGGTTCCATGATTCTGTGAAGGTGTCCAACAGAAGAAAAGTAGTGATAGCTTGGGTGGGCAACTCTGGTGTTCAGTGTCCAGGCTATTGTGCGTGGCCATTTGCATATCCTGGATATGGGCCTCCTATTCCACCCCTTATTCCACCCAATGGAGACGTGGGGATTGATGGCATGGTCATTGTGGTTGCCACAATCTTGGCTGGAACTGCCTCTGATCCCTTCGGTGATGGGTATTATGTAGGCTCTGCCTTTGCTCCACAGGAGGCTGCTACTGCCTGTAGTGGAATATTTGGGCCTGGTGCTTATCCTTCCTATCCTGGCAACCTTCTCATGGATAACAAGACCAAGGCAAGCTACAATGCTTATGGCATCAATGGTAGGACTTTCCTTCTTCCTGCACTGTGGAGTCCACACACTGCGTCCTGCAGGACTACTCTCGGATGAATCTTAGATCAAGGATTACTGTAAAATAAGCTCACTAATCAGCATTATTGCTTTGAAATCAATATAAGGTTATCAGAACTTGCAAAGTTGAGTTTTCATTGCTCAGTGCCCAGCAAAAGTTTGTGAAATACGAACTTAAGACGATAGCAAGTAGCAGCACCCAATTTGTGCCAATTTGTCCTTTCTCTGCTCCTCCCACCGAGATAATCTTCCATCTTCCCTAACCTAATATTTTATTTTATTTTCTTGATGATAGATTTCGAAACATGATCCAGTTACAATCTAATCCAAAAAAACATTTAGCAATAATCCAAAAAACATTTAGCAATAATCTTCACGATAATGTTTTATATCAATCAAATTAAGAAAAACCATACAGATTAAAAATGCTGAGATTAGATTATATGTTACTTAGAATATAAATAACTTATATGAAACATGTTAGCGTTCAAAACTTCGTCTAAATCCTCTAAAAAAATGTGATTTTTTAATTCACGTCGTCAATTTCTGCTACAAATATAGGAATATCATATAAAAGACTGCAGGCCTGGAATTTGATTGTCACCCCGGCCTGTTACATAATTTATTATTTAAGAGCTTTAAATTGACATTTTAAATACATAAATTCATCTTCTAAAGAATTCAATCTATGTAGGTTTGTTTACAGTGTTATAAAATTTGAGATTCTTGAACAATTATTAATTAAAAATTTAATTATTTGATTGTATTTTTTAGTTATTTAAAATGTTTATTTATATAATT
The DNA here is from genome assembly GCA_007115665.2 of Sequoiadendron giganteum. Lineage (NCBI taxonomy): Eukaryota > Viridiplantae > Streptophyta > Pinopsida > Cupressales > Cupressaceae > Sequoiadendron > Sequoiadendron giganteum. The sequence goes on from VCHN02001306.1 coordinate 15,188, forward strand.
TTGTAATAATTTTTTTAATTAAATTATGTGATTTAAAATAAATAATTGTCAAATAAAATTAATTGAAGTGATAAAGTTGTAATTTTTTTATATATAGAAATTATGTTCAAAATCCTTATAAAATATATTACACACCATGCAAACCCAAATGAAATATTGTTCCATATCCCACAAGAAAATATATTAATATCAAGATATGCTTCCATATCTTGGAAGACAATATATTGGACTCATTTTTCTTAAACTCCAACTGTGAACACATTTATATTCTACAACCTTCAACTTATTATAAAACAAGTTTTATTAGAATCACATTGTTGGTAAGTCAGTTGGCCATTATAATTATGTAGTTATTCCCTCAACTTGTCCAAGAGTAGCAACATGAACTTACAATAATGAGAGAAAGGAAAAATAACATGAAGGAAAAGTAGAAAACATTTAATGAATAAACATGCAATACCGTTAGAATTACGTAGAAAATTGGGAAAAATAAAATATATATGCAAAATTAAAAGATCAAATTTTAATTCTCACATATTTATTAAAATTTGAATATAGTTGAACAATTTTCATTCACAAAATACAAGAAACAAATGAATATATATATATATATATAAACTTAAAAATAATAGAAAATTTAAGGAAAAGACACAAAGTCCTGAAGTATTAGTTTACTTCCTTTATTACATATTGAGCATTTAAATGCATTTTGAAAATTACAAATTCCCTCTAAAAAAAATGACTTTGTTATAAAAATATTGTCATTTCTAAAAAGTGACTTTGCCATAATACAATAAAGAGATTTTACAATTTATACAAATATTTTATAAATTCATTTTATAAAAAAGAACTATGACATAATAAAGTATTTTAAAAATAATTTATCAAATTCGTGCTATAATATTAACGTATTTTGCAACATCTTGAAATTAAACATTTTTTTTGTATTTAATTGATCAAAACCTTTATTGAATTATTTTTTAACTTTTTTTTTCAAAATTATATTTAGAAACATTATATTGCAACCATGCAACAAAATTTTCTTATCCTTTGATCTTCAATCAAAAGATTTTAATAATCCCTCATTGATATCCAATTTTTCATGATTATTCCATGATTTGGGTATTCTTTTTGAAGCTATATAACCGAGATCTAATGATCTAAATCTAAACCATTTATATATAAATAAACCATGTTTTGAATAAATGATGCTCAATATTTATTCCTTCAAGTTGCTTTAGATGTTTAAGAACATTGTTTGCAATGGTCCTTCCATTTGAGGTGTTTAATATATTATATTGATTAGAACACTTATTAAGTCTTAGGAGTTGAGAAGGTATCCTTGCTTTGATTAGAAGTGATTATAAAATGTTGGATAATATTCTCATCATTTTCATTATACCTCTTATTTCAATAATGTCTTTACATAATTTATTGACAATAATGTAATAGAAAAATAAATGTAAGGATAATCTTATTAAAAAATCCATATGCTTCCAAAACTATCCTTTCATGTATTTACCATTCAAGAGGGAAATAAATGCAAAAACATTCATAATAATGGGTTGTTTCCATCAATGTTTTCCATAGTTTCATTATTGCATTTCAAATTCCTTTTTACACATTCTATAGTCATGATTTTTATTTTCTAACTCAAAAATATTTCAAAATCTTTCTAAATAAATATATTTTATGCAAATTTTCTAAAATTATTGCATTCCCTGGTTCATTTTGTCAAATAGTGCATGTATCTTGTCTAAGTTTCAAAACTTTAGATATTTCTATGAGGATAGTTGCAACTACACCTATTTTAGTTTTGATAAGAACACAACTACCAGCTTCATTTTCTTAATATTTTCTAAAGTATTTTTTACCAATCCACTTTGAGCATATTTTTTAGCAAGCATTATGTAAAAAAATTAATGTGCATTGTCTATACTTTTCTTTGTACACATGTTGACCAATGAAGTCACAAACACAACATTCAAATGAATTAATTTATTCCTTATTATTTTCTAAATATATACATCTTGTTACAAAGATTTCATTTGGCATTGGCTAGAAATGAAGGGCACACAATCTACTGAGAGGGGGGTGAATCAGTAGATAAAAAAAAATTCAAAAACCTTTACAACTATTTTATAGATTTTTAACATGAAGAGCACTAAACCATACAAGCCAGTAATTAAAACACAACACAAGATAACATATAACACCATATTTACATGGAAACCTAGACTGAGAAACACTCACAAGTATGAATATAATAAGTGAAGTTTACAATGTGATGTAGGCACCAACCTATCGAAGACACCAATCCCCAAAATAATCTATAGAAACCAACCTACTAGAGACACCAATCCCCACTGAAAAGAGACACCAATCCCTAGTCGAAACAATACAACAAGTAGAACACCAATCCTACTAGAATATAGAAATAATGGCAGACTTGAAATTTAACTTTGATATGCACTAGAAAGACACAACAAACACTCTCTCACATTGAGAATGACCCTCTAATGCTGGTGTTTCCTCTTTTCTTCACACTTTTGTCACATACCTTCCATTCATTACACTTGCATATAACACAACTATACATTCCACTCTTGTGACACTCCCTCTCATACATAAAATGCATCTAAACATTTGAAATAGATACATGACTTTACATTAACACTCTTCTATGTTGGACAAGGATCCACAAAAACCTAGACAACATATAGGGTGGATCTAAATTCAAATTTTGTAAAACACATAATACAATGGTCCAATTTTGTCGCCAAAAGGACTTGACACCTTGCACCATCACAAGAACCTTAAATAGGTCTTATCCTTGTAAGGAAGCTAAGGTAGCATAACAAATTCCTACACTAACCTTGAGAGGAGAATAATGGAAAACTTTTACAGATCTTTAACAGTTACAAAAAATTAAACATAAGTATCATGCATACCACTACACAATGATTTACATGGGGAAAACCTTTTCGAGAGAAAAACCCCACACTCCAAAAGCCACCCAATATATTATTCAGAAATCAAAATATTACAATATACTTGCAGAGAAAGCTTCTCACAGGAGTATCATCACCAAAGATCAAGAGACACCACAACCTCTATCAGAATCTTAGAATACACCCCATCTACATACATCCCACCCACTTATAACAATATTTTTGGAACCTTATAGAATTAGGGTCTTATAAGCTCATTTTTCATTTGGCGTGTTAATGGAAAAACCTTGACGTGTCAGCGGGAAAACCTTGACATGTTAGTGGAAAAAATATTTGATATATCAGTGGGAAAAAACCTTGACGTGTAAGTGATTTTTTTTTTTGAGGCATTCTCTAGAACACCACATCTTGTTATGAGTGTACAATATTTGCATGATCAGTCACCACATACCAACATACATCTTGTATATAATTGCAAGGTTGAGACACATTTTCCCAACAAATCTCCCACTTGTTGAACACATTGCAAGGACAACATAAGGGTGTCATCATCATCCCTAATTGCTAGGGGGCGAAAGGCCCATAGTCTCTGAACATCATTTGAACTTATCTGTCCTCACAAGCCTAGTTAAAGAATCAACAACATTTATCAAAGTCTCTACCTTAACTAGCTTCACCCTGCCATCTTTGACCATATCTCTAACAAAATGATATTGTACATCAATGTGTTTGGTCCTGGCATGAAATGTTGGGTTCTTAGCTAGACTTATCACACTCTGAGTGTCGCAATAAATTTTCATTGCACCTTGTTTTATTCCAATATATGAACATAATCTCTTAAGCCAAATGGCTTCTTTACAAGCATGAGTAGTTGCCATATACTCTGATTTAGTAGTGGATAAAGCAACCACATCCTATCACTTACTCATCCAACTAATTGTACCACCAAATAAAGTAAACACATAAGCACTGGTGGATCTTTTGCTATCAGCATCACCTACCCACTCTAAATCCACACAACCATGAATATCAAGGGAAATCTCATCTCCAGTCATATTACTGTGATAACATAAAGAATAATCTAAGGCACCACACAAATATCTGAAGACTCTTTTAATTGCATCCCAATGAACTCTACTAGGATTAGACATATATCTGGAAAGAACTCCCAATGATTGGGAAATGTTTGTTCTAGTAAAAACCTTAGCATACATCAAACTTCCAACTGCACTCTGGTAAGGCACTCTTCTCATGTCTACCATCTCTGATGGGGATGTTGGACAATCTGAAATAGATAGCTTTGTTCCAGCTAAAATAAGAACACACAATGGTCTATAATCTTGCATATCAAACCTCTATAAAATTGAATTGACACATTTACTTTGGCCAAGCCATATCTTTATGTTCACTCTATCTCTTCTAATTTTCATCCCAAGAATGTGTTTAGTTGCACCAAGATCTTTCATTTCAAACTTAGCATCAAGTTGAGATTTTAGTTCTAAAATCATACCTTTCCCTTTACCAATGAATAACATATCATCAACATATAATGCAATAAATAGGAAACAATCACCATCAATTTTATAATAAAAAAAATGATTTGATTTAGAACATGATGGGACTTTTAAAATTTGTCAAAATTCTTCCTAAATTGGGCATGACTGGTTACTTTTAAAAGACTATCCAAAGGTCTGATATTTTGGGTAACTTAGGGTTTTGATCACTCATGAAAGATTGATTGGTATCTTTTAAAAACCTCGCGTTATATTTTAACGTTGACTTGTTGTTGAGGGTTACCAGTCACTTAAGTCGTCTGACTAAGCCTTTCCTTCATGCTCTTATCGGCCCCTTTTCACCCCACCTATCGGTCTTCTCTTTGCCACTTGGGCATAAATGTTTATGCTACCGAGGGTTTTCTCTAGCCAGCCCCACCAGTATATTATATTTGTTTTATGTAGCTTGGCAAACCATCCGATCACGGGTTTTGATCTGGACTGTTCCTCGTAGACCTCATAGGTTTTCCTGTTGATGTCACTTAGGTGGTGCGAGGTGTGCGAGATGCTGCCATCTGTCATATATGAAGGAGGGGCCTTTTCCCGATGCGCCAACAGTGACAAGTGGGCATCATTTCACCAGTGGGGATTTAATGATAGGGATTAATGATGACCGTCCCTCACAAGCCTTGCATGATCATGTGAAATATTTCCAAAGTACCATGAGGTTTGCGAAAGGGTGACACATGGCTTGGATCTTGGAATAATGAGGGCTAGGTGGGGCCTATCACCCATTTGCGACCTCTTGATTTTTTGGGTTGTGATTGGTTGTGGTTTTCCCAGGTAGTGATGTGGATTTTCAATGATCATTGACTCAATCTGATTCATCCAATTTTCCAAGTCTATTCCACATCAACAGTTCAAATTCAAAGGGTTATTGTTCATCTGTGTGAGGATTTTTTGCGCTCTCCAACTTGTTTTCATTAATGGCGTGGGTTTTTCAGTGGATTTTCTCCTAATTTCCTTGCATGCGAGTAGTATCCTCTTGATAAATACAATGATGGGTTGTACACCTGTAATAATTTTGTGGTGGCAACATCAACCACTAATCACTCGCATGCTCCTACAAGCATTTGGGCAATTAATATTCCCTTCACTAGTTTACTCTATAAATACCTGTTGAATTGCTCAGTATTATCATTGCATTTTTACTTCGATCTTCAATGGATAAGTTTGTGATGGACGAAGTTTCAAAGTGGGCATGATGAATTCGTAGTACAAAGAGGAACAACTTGTTCCTAGTGCTCCTGAAGTGAGTGCCCGAGGTGTGGGCAAGCGGTCTAGGCACTACATTTCCCCTGTCATGCTCTCTTCGAGCTCTGGTAGTGATGGGTTTGAGATTAACTCAGACTATTGTTTCTATCTTGCGGCCATGACTGATCTCATGGGTGTCAACGAGGATATCCTTGAAGTTTCACCAATAACTGCAATGGCACCACATCGTGTTGTTGGGACTAGTGTTGGTGTGGATAGGAAAAAGAGAATGGTTTCACTTCAAACTAAAGTGAGAACCAGAAGCGGTCGCTTGTACCGGGGCCGTGTGTTGGCTAAGTGATTGCTTGTGGGTGGTGTGTGTTGCTCATGGGTGGTGTTTTTCTAGTAGTTCATTTTTTGGATGTGGGTGTGTGTGTGCGTGGCACACTCTTTTGGTTTCTCTCTGATTGGTTACTAGGTGTAACCATTTTGATTCCTCGGATCGTTTATTGTTATTTCTAATGATGAGGAATATTTTTTGGAATGTGAATTCGAATTTCATTTCATTAGAATGAAATTCATTTTTAAATTAACAATGGAGCCCAATGCTTATTTCTCTCCTGTTCTATAAAGGAAATTTTAGGGCTCACTGTTATGGTCAGATTTTTTGTGTCCTAAGGCTCAGTATATGTATAGTCAATTTTTTTACCGTAGGTTTTTTGAAGGTATGAACTAGTACTTTTCTTCTAGAGTGGGAATATTATGAAACAAGTAGGCTTTGCTTATGTAATAACAGATATTGAAGTAATAAATGAAACTCTATTAGAAAAATTACTCTCCTGGTTTCATGTCATGAGTTGTGAATGAGTTTATTAATGATATATTCCTTTAGCTTCAATGGTATATTTGAGCGTGTACTTCGTTTTCCTGCTTTAACTCAATGAGTTGATCAAATTGCTTGAAAATGAGTTACAAATTTGTGATGTTGTATTCAGGATTCCTTAAAGAGTATTGTTTTAAAAACTAAAAATCTCATAGTGTAAATCATTATGGTGATACATCCATGATATCTGGGTTATGTTTTGTGTGACTCCTACCCAATGGATGAGGCACTGGGTAATTTCTTCAGGATTCCTTTTTTGAGAGTACATGGTTGTAGTTCTAAGCATGGTGGTTCAAAATCTAAACAATCTAAAATATCAAACCCTATCTCTTTTGAGATGCAAATCTTATGTTAAATTTTCAATCTCGTTGCTTTAAGATAATTGTTATTATTCTTTGGTTTTCCACAACCAAGACAATTTCTATCTAATTACGTTGGTGGGGATTGTATTTGTAAGAATAAATGTTCTTACCAAGTCATAAAAAATTTGTATGAACACACTTAGGAAAACCCTCCTTGGTTTCAAAGAGCCAAAAGTGTAGGAGATCTCAGTCTTTGATTGAATCTCATTAGTTGGCCACTAAATTTGTTAGTTCTTGAATATAGAGGTTGGCTACCTCTTAGGGAATTACAAAGCTTTAGCTAGGAAAATTAAAACACCAAAAAAATGGTGACTCTGCTGGAGAACAAACTCAAAAAATTTGGTTGTAGACGATGTTGTTATAGAGTCATTGCATAGATTCCAATGATTTTCCATTTTGATTTTAAATAGTGAACATTTTTCAACCCTAGAAGGAAGAGGTTGTTGAAATGAACTTGAAAATCCTACATATGATCTGTGGTGTTTCGTTGGAAAAGGACTCAGGAGTTTTGGGTGCAAACAGTCCTATTATAAATTTCATTATAATAACTGACATATTACTTGTAACCATAAAGGTTAAATTCAATGGAACATGCTCTTTGCCTAAATCATTAGTTGAATGGTGGCTTTATTGGGGAGAAATTTTGAGAAATTTAAAAGAAAAAGAGAAAAGAGAAACCACAGCAATTGGAGGCGGCTATCCAAAATCATTTTTTTAGTGCATCTAAATGTTAAGTTTGGATGGTGATAGATTATGGATTTGAAAGAGATTGAAAGCAGCATGGTGTTAGAATATTTGATGTATGACTCTGTTGTGGACAAAGACCCAGAATGTGACAAGCTTTGAAAAAGAATTTCATATTCTTTTGAAATTCAGTCCTTTGTTGAAGAGATGGCGACTCTGTCTGAAGAACTAGTTGATATATGAAGGAAAAGTCCTAGATCTGTGATATTTATAGTCAGGGAGAGAATATTAACAATGGCTACCAAATTTACCAGGTATTTTCATTTTCTTATTAAATCTAAACAATTCACTATTCTAATTGTGAGGGGTGTTTGTAATTAAGGATGAAAAATGGTTCCAATTAGATGTTCTCACATCCAGAAAGGAACAATGATTAGATTTTCCATACTTCTAATGATGCAATATGTAAAAGCACTTGTGAGACATGTTTATGTTGCATCATACTTCTAAAAGCAAGGAATAATAATTTCAGTCACTAATGGAATCATGGTTGAAATGGTAAATGATATGTTTAATAAACATGTATTGTTTTGACAAATTTTAAATGGGTATAAGAGGTTTCCCATATGAGAAGTCATACATAAATATGCAAAGGGAAAAAGTAT
>VCHN02001996.1:0-19011 GCA_007115665.2 Sequoiadendron giganteum
AGAGCACCAGATTAATTGCAAAACAGGCCTTGGCATATTTGAAACATGCCTTTGTAAAGACAACAGAAGCCCAGGATCATTTAAGTGGTAAGCCATCAATATTTTCAGAGCTAAGCTCTATGACGGATGCCCATTTGATTGGTGTGGAGACAGTAATAATTATTGCTGTAATAGAATTTAGAGATTTCTATGGATAAGTATTTTAAATAGTCTATCTGGATGCAGCTGTGTTTTATCTTCATTTAGCTCCTGACATTTTAGGTCTAACTTCTAGACCACTCTTCAAAAAGACTGGACCATACAATGCACTACTGAATTATGGCAACATCCTAGCAATCCATTAGGACATTCCAAAACTAAAGAAGGGTTGATAGAAAGTGGAGGTGAAAAATGTCATGGTTGAGGAAACAGCAAAGCAAAGGAGGAGGGCAGATGCCTTATGTGTAAGGTTCGAAATCAAAACCTGTGAGCCGGACCCCGAAAAGGAAGATGATGAGAAAGGACTTGCCAAACTTTCACATCTTTTAAAGATGAAGGAGGCAGACCCAGAAAGGGGCCAGAGGGAGAATCCTATGGAAGCGGCTTCTTCCAGTAACAAGGAAAGGAATGCCACTAGCAGGTCTGAATGGGCTTTTCCTTTGATTGGTAAGTGGAGTCCAAAAACTCAATAATAACAGGGTAAGCGTGAATGGATGAAAGTATGGATGGTGGCTTGCATTATTGGATTATACTCGGGTGTGGACCAAACCAGCTGGGAGCCTGTTTTTGGCAAGCCCTGAGATGGATCATGGTCAGAGATGTTTTGCTTATCCAGGAAGAATAAATGCGAACTTTCAGATGCTATTGGGCAATCTATTGAGCATCTTGCATTAAGCTCTTCCTTCTATCTAAATTAAGCAGTATAAGACCCACATCAGGAAAACAAAATTCAGTGATGGCAAGAGATATGCCTAAACCAGTCACGAGATCAGTTGATTTCACATTTATAGCTATGTAAACAAAGCAGGTATAGGAGGAGAATGTATGAAATGCATTATATTTTTAAGCTTAATACTTGGGTGATGAATGCTTTCTTGCTCTATCTGTGGGTTTAGTGGTCCCTTTATTTATCGATCATCTATACAGAAAAAAACATAGAAACTCAATAAATGCACTAGTTTCACACCAGCAAACACACAAACTTACATTTCTCATGCCCATTTCCACTGCTGTGAGTACACGAAATTCATCCTTGGATAAATATCTCAACACGTTAACATCTAGCTTCATGGTTGCAAGGGCAAATTAACTTCTAAAAAGCTTGAGGCTGCTTCCTCTGCAGACCATTCGAGGAGATAAGACCCAAAAAAACCTGTAACCAGTAACAATGCATTCAGCGCTTCTCAGAATTACTAAAAGCAAAATTGAGCAAGATGTTTTCCTGATATGCACGTTGCTCAGAAACCTTAAGTAAGAAAAGGTAAAAAACTAACAGTATCATCAACCTGTAAACAATATGATAACAATGCATTCAAGTCCCATCTCAACTTCCAAAATGTTATTTCAAATGAATTATTTCCTGATCTGAAAAAATCCATAAACCCTGATAAATTAAAAACGATACAGCTATCTTAATTAACTCATCTCCGCAAGCATAGAATAGCAAATTTTATGCAAAATATTTACAATAGAACGAAAAAAATATTATATTCAAACAAGAGAAACATTGTGTCTGGTTACTGCAGGCAAAATGTATAATATGTTATATATTTGTTGTGAAATGTCAGTTGATTTAAATTAATGGTGTTATCTATTTTGCATTTATTGCAATTTTTGAGAGGAAGTATTAAATTAGTAAATTTTTGGTGATTGTTTCTAAAAAGAAAGCAGCTCTGAAGTAGCTAATGTTGGAGGCAAAATATTGATTCGTTCTAAGTGAGTTTTGATGATGCCAAGATTGGATATGACATTTGTAAGAGTATGACGGTTCAAGCTGCCCACGCCAATAACGAGATATAACTTTGACACACTTATGAGAGATCCTGGTGTGGAGAGTAGTTCAAAACACCAATCCCAATAATAAGATGCATAACTCTGACAAACATGTCGCGAGGTTGCGGTGTAACAATTATGAACTACATTATCAGACCAATGTTAACAAAACTCAAGAATGTTTCCCGAGATTACACAAGTCCATTTTCTCGCCTAGCAATTACCAAGCGAAAAGAAAAAAGAAAAAGAGAAAAGAATCAATTTCACAACCAATCATTCCAATAATCAGCTCAACAGCGGAGCATACCTTCTGATAATACCAAAACCAGGGCAGTTTTCCACGCAGCAAAAGACGTCCACAAACTCTTTTCAACCGTTATCACCAAACCATCTGGAACCCACCAAATAATTTCCAAGTTCCTTCAGATCCAATATCACAAAACACCACTGTGTTTTAGCTCTGAAACCCTCAATCTGTAATGTTCTGCGCCCTGTAGCATGTTTTATTCTCTAAAATCATCCCTCACAGCAATGAATTCTTCTTCAAGGGAGGCTCGGAAGCATTCAAATTTGAAGATTATATATGTAAGTTATTTTGCGTGCTGAGCAACCTACAACGAGTGCAGAGCGAAGAAATTGTGAATGACGAATGTAGAGAAGAAAAGATATATATTGAATGAAGGCTAGAAAAATTGCCCTAGTTTGTTTTTCTGCAAGGACTCCATGCAAAGGGTCACATGAAAATGTGAACAGAAATAAGCGGTGCTGCAAAATCGTAAATATTTTCTTTTTTATCTTGTTTACCATTTGGATTAGGTCACGCCTATAATTTTGTCCTTTTGTATAGAACTATGCTCGCGGTCTATTTCTCTAGTTTTAAATTTAAAACAAGTGGCTTCTATAGTGATGTAGCCTAGTAATGAAATGTGTTTATAGTAATTTTTAAATTTAAAGTAAAACTAGCTATTGCATTTTAGGTGTGCAATGGGTTATGTCAAATAATTGTATGGATACACTACATAGAAATCAAAATCATCATTAATATCTAAAAAATGATTATGCATATTTAAGTTTTCTTATTATATGTATTTAAAATTGTAATATACAAGTCTTATAATACATTACTCTATAAATTGAAAATCTAATTTTTGTTATTTTTAAATAAAATATAATATATTATAATTATAATTCCATTAACATCTAAATTTCAACCCCTTGATTTATTTATATATCATATAAGCAAAAAAAAATCATTATGAAATATCTCAGCAATATTATCCGATGTGTAAAGGACCTCACTTAATATTAGTTATATAAAATAAAACTTTTGTGACCAACACAAAGGAAATCCCTACCTTGCTAACTTCATCTCCCAAACCAAATTCTCCAACTTTGCATAGATTTACTGTGACTTCCTACACAAGAAGCACATACCATCTTATGGCCTTCAATCCAACTACATCCGGTGAGCTTTTTAATTCCTTATCTTTCATCAATCCCCTTACCATTTACTCTCGCCCTCAGAACTCAGCCCTTATCTTTAATATCTTGTCTCGAGCTCAAGAATCTATTAAGCCCTTAAACCTTGATATACTGTGAATATATTAAAGCAGCAGTCAAAGAAGTGTGGAAAGTCAATCAAGATAAATTTTGATCTATTTTTTCATTATATAAAACTATAATAATAAGTATAAAATCTTAAATTATTTATAATAGGAATAATAAATTTTAAAAACAAAATAACTTTTTCAAATAAATGAAGACAATTATTTTAAAATAAAAAATAAAACGAGATGTCGTAATGTTAAAACCTAAATGCTTTCATTATTAGGATCTTGATCGTAATTTTCATTTTTCTTTTATGATACATTTTCCAATACAAGAAAAATCTATGTGGAGGAAGTTATAAAATTTTCATATTTTTAATTAATATTATGTTCTGCAATTCATTGTAATTGAAGAACTTTAAAAAATTATATTTATGTTATATTTAACCCAAATGACTAATAGAGAAAACATATTATTTTTATTTAAATCAATCCATAATAAAAAACTTAAATCCTTTCCAAAAAACCAAAAAGCATAATATTATAAACCAATTATATCTATTAAATTAACTTAAATTGATATCTTTAATATAAATTATTTAGGTAAATCTTTAAATTTTAAACATTTTTAATATAAAATTAATATAAATTCTAATGTTTGTTTGATTTTTTAGAATAAAATTTAAAATCTTTAATCTAAAAGATTTTAGGTAAATCTTCAAATTTTAAAATTTTCTTAATATAATTTTTCTATATAAAATGTTATTTTACATTTTTAAAAGTTTCATAGTTTGATAGTTGAATACATTCAATATATTTCTAATTTAAAAACTATTAAAATAAAAATATATTTTTTATTTTTTATTTTTTTTCAAAAATATATTTTAAATTTTATAAAAATATATTATACATACAAAATTACATAGTCAATAATTCATGTTCCTCCAATTGTATTCATTGTATTTTGGATAATATATTTTAGTCAATATATTTAGTTATTTTAATATTCTTGAGAAACAAATATTTAGTTTTAATTAAAAAACTTCCTAACATTTTTAAAAGGTAAATTTTTAATTATAAAAGTTTAAAATTTAAAATATTATATTATAATATATTATACTTTATTTATTTAGTATTTTGGATAATAGAAACAATTTTGATTGATTTAATATTTTTTAAATTCATTATTGAATTTAAATCTTATAAATATAATTATATATCTTTAATCAATATTATTATCTAAAAATAATAATCAATAATGAACCTCTTATATTCTAGTATTACTTAAATATTAAAATTTAATGTATAAATTTATAAAATATAATATAATTTGTTTAAAATAAAGATTTAAAGATTAAAATATATGTATATTTAAAGCTTCATAGAATTATCTTAACTATGAAATTAATATGATTTATTCCATTTATAATATCATCTTATCTTATCTTTAATATTAGTCATATCTTATCTTTTTAACAAAATGAGTTTAAAATGTTATATATATAATTTGATCATAGATGTTTTCATAATCAAATTTAAAAATTATAAATAGAAAACTTATTTTTATTAAAATTTCTACTATAAATTTATATTAAAGATATCCAAATTTTAATATTTAAGTTAATTTAATGGAAACAATTTAAAAAAAATATATATATTTTTTATACTAGATATTTATATATATTTTAAAATAAAATAAAATTTTAATTTTTTATTAAATTTTAGTAATATTTTAAATATTTTATATTGTTTTTAAACTATAATTAAATATTGAAAATTATACATGAAAAAATAAAATAAATATAATATATATTAAATAAAAAATAAAATTAAAATATAATCTTATTTTTTAAATAAATGTTAATTTTTTATATTTAAAATGTTTTAATTTATTTTTTAAAACAAGGGATGGCTTTGCTTTCATATATAGTGTTCCAGCAAAATGCTACAAAATTTGTACGGAGTTTGATGGCCCGGTGAGAAAATCAAGGAACTGTCGTCGTAGCATGGATCATGTAGGATGGATAAGGTAGGCATCCATGCCCCGGTGCATTCTCGGGATACACGCGGCGAGATGTTAAATTAAAAGACAATTTTATGTTTTCTCTTCCATCTATTTTTAGTTTTTGTCAGAGTAGGAATAGTAATGCATCTAATGCATTCAATTTTTTTTGGTTAGTTTAGCTAATGAAGATATATAATTAACAATATTGAACAACAATCTTATAGTCTACATTTAATTTTTTATTTTAAATAATTATAAATTTTTTATTTATCTTTCTTTCTATTGATTCATGTTGGGAACAATTAGTGCAAAAATTATTTTTTTATTGTTTATGTACATGTCCAATACATTTAATTTATTGAATCAATTTTCAAGTCTATTAATAGTTTGAATGATATGAGAACTATTATATACATCATAATAGTCATTTTCTATAGTGAGGTGTTAAGGTAAATTAATATGAAAATAATTTTTAGCCTTACTAAAATTATTTTGTCTCCTTATATGACATTTCTAAGGTCACTCAATTTATTACACAAAATAATTCACTTCATTCACAAACAAAATTGAAAAGAACTTACAAAATGCATCTCTTGGGAATACATCCTATGCATTCAATTTCTTTTATTAATTTAGCCAATGAACATATAGAATTTAAAAAATTGAACAACAATTCTATATTGGATAATTATTTTTTTATTTTAAATAATTATAAAAAATATCATTTTTCTTTTTTTTTCTATGCGTTCATGTTGGGAACAATTGGTGTGCAAAAAAAAAAAAATCTTTATCTTTTTTGTAAATTACATATTCAGTACATTTGATTCATTGAATCAAATTTCATCTCTATTAATAGCTTGAATGATATGAGAACTATTATATATATCATAATAGTAATTTTCTATTGTGATATGGTAAGTAAAATAATATGATTTTCAGCTCTATTAATAGCTTGAATGATATGAGAACTATTATATATATCATAATAGTCATTTTCTATTGTTATATTGCAAGTAAAATAATATGATTTTTTTTGGATCTTAATAAAATTAAATTGTTGACTTTTAAATTATTTTGTCTCCTTAAATGACATTTCTAACATCACTCAACATCTTAGATGTAACAAAATTCATAGTGTTCAATAGTATTGGCAAGAACCTGATGTAATGTGTCTTTTGTTCATTTAGTTTCAATTCATTATTTTAAAAGACCAATCATATACTTTATTGTTTCTTAACTACAAAACTTATATAGTTATGATTTTTTACCATATCAATATGTTTGAAATGACATTGAAAATTTTGTTGCCATCATCATGGTCCTTTTCACTTGTGAGATGACTAGCTAAATTAATATGAAAAACTACTTCTTCCATTAGGAGAGTCATCTTATATGAAAAAAACACTTCTAATTGCATGATTTTTCATTATATCTATCGTAGATGACAAGTATTGATTTTATGTTACTATATGCACACATCTTATTTAAATATTAATTCAAGACTAAATTTTCAACTCTATCAATTATTCATATTCTATGGAAATGACATTGACATAGATTTGTATCTAGTGGTGGTTCTCATAATTAATACATTTCATTTCAAGCTTCTTAATATGTTTGACATAAGTAGCGACATTATTTTTGGCTTATAGTGTGATATGGTCATATTGTTTTCTATTCTTTCTTTTGCATTTAGAGAGGCTATCAAGACTAAGCTTGAAGAATAAGCCCCTTATCATTTTTGCATCTAGCAACACGTCCATGTCCTTACCCTCTAGCTTTGACATGACCTCCTCCAACTTAAGTATCCATTTCAATTTCTTAGATTTTTGACATGTTAAACTTGTCCATATTAAATAAACTATACTTTAATGCTTCAAATATATTACACACTACTTAATAATTATATTTTAAATTCAAAACTAACAAATAATATGAAAATGCACTAACTTTTAACTAACAAGAAATTTCAAAAATAATTATTGTAAACAGATTTTAAAACTAATTTTACCCAAAAATAAAAATAAAATAACTAACTTGCAAATAGTTGACGTGTCTTGTCTACACTCCCATGATTGCATGCAAACAATAAAATCATACACATGCCATGACTATATTCAACATTTTGCATGCATATTGAATATGAGGATACGGGGAAGAGGGGAGGGGACTATGGAGGCACATTTCCTGTAATAAGTGTATTATGTTCAAACAGCTCGTGTGCCCTGTCAATGCTTCCACCTTTTCCATATATGCCTAACGTGGAGAATGAGGGAGATGAGTCCAATCTTCTGGCCAGTTGTTTTACTATCTATTTTGAATGGTGGTAGTATGAGATATTGACTCCCTTGGCAGAGTAGTTTCTTGATCACGCAGTGGTCACAACCTTAATCCTCATCTAGACTACCAACCTCATGTACACTGTTCCAATGGCACTAATCTCCAATGTTTACACTAGAGTGGACAATGTAGTAGGTGCATGCAGGCCTGAAAGGGCATGACTTGCCATTGTAGTAACCCTTCGATGTGCACTTCTAATGGGCCTTATCAATGCGACCTCTCATTTTCCTACTGACTCTAGTTGCTTTTGACTAGCATGGTAGCTAGTCGTGTGAGCATTCCCCCAAGCGTTGCTTACTATTCATCATTGCTTCTCTCCATTTTGGGATCGATGGAGGAGTCACTAACAGTAAAGATGGTAAGTTGTAGTAGAGTGTTTTGTGTGTCACTGTCTGCTAAGAAGAAGTGATTTTAAAATATTCTTGGCATGTATGAATTACAGTGCCGACGATGGCCTTGCTGCAACTGCAATGGGAAAATACGTCTTAGCTGAGATGGGAAGGAAGGTGAAGCTCCTTGTGCTTCAAGTTGGGTTGGGGTTACTTGCGATGGTTCTCAAGTGTTACATCTGTAACTCACTCTGCCTTTCCTCCTACTCTGTTTTATCTTTACCTACTGTTTTATCTTTAACAAGCCTTCTTTTTTATAGACATCTAAATTCAATGGGTCTAAACAGAGCACTGCCATCTAAAATTAGAAGTCTTACGGGTCTCCAAAGTCGGTAAGTTTTATACATCAATTACAAGCACAGAATTTGTAGGCATCAGATTCATTTTAGATTAATTAAAACAAGTTGTTCTTGCAGATATTTATTGTACAACACAGGCTTAACTCGACAAATTTCGTTTAGGAAATTTGGGCAACCTTTTCGATCTGTAAGCATTCCGCACTATCAAATCCATAGCCATTCTTCATTGTTTATGTTTTGTCCACTGCATTGAACATGCTAATTATTTGTTGCGATTACACCCTTGCCGAAACCTTATTTCAGGCTGTAGCTCGCGAAATTGGAGGAGTCAAAGATCAATACCAATGAGGAAGAGACCCCACCAAAACCTTCTATTATTTCACGTCAAATCCCCAGGCCAGTGAAAGCGACAATATGCTTGATGTCTGCGATGAACAACGGGCATTATTTCTATGGTCAGAACTCGAGTCGTGGATGGTCAAACTTAGCTCGTCTTTGGCTGCAGAAGATGAGCAACCGTCCAGATGAAACCAAGGGTCTCCCAACCCCTGTGGAATGTGTTGCACCGTGGATGGATAAAGTGAGCCAGGCTCACTTCAAATTGGATACACCTTCGGCGTAAACTTCGGCGTAAATTATTATAATTTGATTCATTAATTGTAGATTGGTTATTTATTTATAAATATTTTTTAATTTTGAAGAAAAAAAATTAATTAGATTTTAAAGGTTTTTCTCTTTGTTTTATAGTTTTGGTTTAAAGAAGTTGTAATTTTATTTGAGTTCATGATATTAGTGGTAATATTTTGTTTCTTTGTTATTATTTAAAAATAGTATTTAGTACTGCAATAACGAAGCTTGGAATTGCAATTTAAGTTGTTTAAACTTGTAATAGATCTCCCCATTTCTTTGACCCTTGACATTTCAAATTCAAATTTGGTGGATTCTTGTTTGTTTCACTAGTCATTGCAAGATTGGTAAACACACATTTGCATGATTTGTTGGTATGTTTGTATAGCTAAATGCATTCAATCATGTTCAAATCACACAACCTCACATCCACAAGCATTATTTAACTGATTTACATTTAAGGAAGCAAAATCTATGCAATGCTTCAATTAGAGCATCTACACGAAATCCAAATATGTATAATCATTGTAGAGCACTTATACACATTGCTTTTGTCTTTGATCAATAGCATGACCATAAGGTTGGTGTTTTCCAAGGATTGACCTAGGAGAACTTGTCTTGTAGTGATATAACAACATTCTAAAGGTATTTTCAAATACCACCAATTTTAGAGCAAACCACACATCAATAAATTTGGTGAACTAGAGAACAAAGACACAAATTACAGGATTAGATCCACATGTCAAAAAAAACAACTTTAGAAATTATCTACTTGGGTGTACTTGACCTTGAAAGAGATATTGATCTTCCATAGAATTCAAGGCATTACAAATACAAAGGCCTCTTATATTCCTAAGACAATCCAAATTCCAAAGTTAAATTATAGTCATCCATCTTCATGCCTAGAGCTAAATCCATCTTTCCTTCTTTACATTTAATTTCCTAAAATAACATTTATCGTCAATTATCATTCCCATGACTCTCAATTAATAATTCTAGGCATAATTTATGCTTATATGTATACATCTTATTTAATTAGCCTAGAGATATTAGAACCATTTACAATATTGTGTTCTCATTAGAGATATTAGGAGGTCCCCCTTGTAGTGGCTTGTTATTCATAATTATTATTGAGTATCTTTAGTATATTTCCTATTATATTCCTTTGTTGTGCAATTAGTTTCATTACAAGTGGTATCAAAGCATAATCTTGACACTATGAAGGCAAGGCATTTTTTAAAATTTTGGAGATCATTTTGGGAAGCACACAACTCTCTTGCCTTGGTGTTTTTTTAATGTTTTTAAAAGGTTTATTGAATATCATATTTAGGATAATACAATAAAAAATTTAAGGAAATTGGAGTTGAATTAAAGGAGTCATTAAATTATTAGGGTTATATTAGTGTTTCCACCTAATTTGCTTCCACAGATTAAAAAGAATGATTTTTTTTCTAATTTGCATAGGGTTTGTGAAGAACGTATTTATCCTAATACAATCCAAATTTGAGGTCATTTGGAGTAGAATTCAAGGATTTATTATAAAATTAGGGTTTCCACCAAATTCACTTCCAAGCCTTCAAATCAATTTTTTTTGGGGTTCGAGTCAAAATTGAAGATGGATAATTGCCCAAATAATTTTATACATAGTAATTTCACACCAAAGATGGATATGAGAATGTTTTATGGCAAGGATCAAACCAATTGGCTCTACTAATTGGAGAAACCATTTAATCCTCATCATATTCCATGTCAAAAAAAGGTGGAAACAACATCTTTATACTTGGGACTAGACAAATTCATTTGGTATAATTGGTTATGTGAAGAGGATAAAAAAATGGCTATGTGTTCATGTGGTCAATTTATCAAGAGGAACTCACTACACATTATGGAGATAATTTTATGGATAGCTAATTTTTCCAACCCATCAAATTGAAACAAATAGGTATGGTCAAGGTCTATACTCAACAATCTCAAACCTTATGTTTAAGATTGGAGGACACTATAGAAGAAAATTTGATGGAAATATCTTTATGGGGTTTAAAAACCACATCAAATATGAGGTATGTATGTGACAACCAAAGTATTTGTCCAAATTAACTTATAGAAGGGAAAGGAAATGAAAATAATTTATCCAACACATGACAAGGGTTTATAAGCATAAGAGATATGATATCTCATACACAATAATTTCCTTAACCCAAACAAATTGACTCCATAATAAATTAAAGAGAACATAGAAAAAGGGTTATGTTTTAAATGTGATATCAAATAGTATCGAGGTCATAAATATGTTGAAAATAAATTATTCTATATTGAAGGTCCAAATAAGGAAAAAGAGTATGAAGTAATGACATTAGATGGAGGCATGAGATGGAAGAGGAATCTAGAGGTACTCACCTGATCATCTATTTCCATGTAATTGCTAGATTCAACACCCCATAAACTCTCAAAGTGGTGGGTTTCCTAAAGAAAGAGAAAGTAACAATGTTGATACTCTTTGGAAGCATTCACAACCTCATCAATAAGAAGTTAGTGGCTTGTCTAGATTATTTTATATATCCAACCCCAAAATTTTAGATCATAATTATGAATGGGGGTATTGTTAGTTGTTAAAGGAAATTTAATAGTAGTAAATTATCCATGGTATATTATCATATTGAATACCCAATGTTTTCTATCTCCATGAGTGCAACATATATTTTTTTGGAGTATAATCACTTACTACTTTGGAAATAGTTAAGGTGGACTTATAGGAGATATTCATGCACTTTCACTTATAGGGAACAACAATAGAATTAATATGGTTACATTTAAAATTATCCTTAAATGGTAAGCTCACACCGAATAAATAATATGCTTACAAAGGAGAAAATGGGTTTATGGCCCAGTTGTATTTAGTAGAATCATAATACTCAAAGAATTCTACACCACTAGATCTAAAGTAATTTTAGATAAGAACTCAATCATTTTTGGGGAGATGATAAAAGGCTTTCCTCCTAAAATATATCATGTTCATTCAATTCAACTAGTACTAGTGAGCGAAACACCCAACTTTAGGCCCTATAGGTACTTGAATGTACAAAAAATTAAGATTGAGAAGATAGCTCAAGAGATGTTAGAGGTCGATATTATCAAGCATAGTTAGAGTGCTTACTCCTCTCCTTTGGTAATGGTGCACAAGAAGGATGAAACTTGGAGGATGCATCCTAATAATGGAGATCTCAACAAGTACACCTAAAATATAAGCTTCCTAATTTAGTAATTGATGATTTGTTAGATGATCCTAATGGTGTAGTTTATTTTACAATTTATTGATCTTTGTTTTGTTTATTATCAAATTAGAATTAGAGATGTTGACATACATATAAGATAAAAAAAAATTACCCATGAGGACCACTATGAATTTTTGGTAATTCCCTTTGGTCTCACAAATGTACCATCAATATTCCAAAGCTTGATGAACTCTATCTTTAGGTCATTTCTAGAAAAAAAAAAATGGTATTTTTTGATGATTTATTAATATATAGTAAAACTTGGGAGGAACACTTGTAGCTCATGTAAATAAGGTTTTGGAGATTCTTGAGAAGAATTAGTTGTATGATAAGCCATCCAAGTGCGTGTTTGGAATAAAAGAAGTGGATTACCTAGGTCTTATTGAGGGGGTTAAGGTGAACCCTCATAAGATTATGACCATTGTAGAGTGGAAAAATCTTAAGACCTTCAAGAACCTATGGGGTTTCTTAGGTATTATAGATTTTTATTGTTGATTTATAAGAAATTATGGCAGCATTGCATCACCTCTCACAACTTTATTGAATCTTGATTCCTTCTAGTGGAATTTAGTAGCTCTATAAATGTATTTGAGTAACTAAAGAAAGCTATGTGCATAACTCTATTCCTAGCTACCCCATATTTTTCAAAAAAATCAATAGGGAACGTGATGCTTTAGGACATGGCATATGAGGGTAAAAGTACAAACTTGTGTCACACTTTCGACCAACTAAATAATTCCTATCAAAATATTTTCGGTTGGAAGGTATTTGGTTGAAGGGGTTTCAATCAAAACCAAGTGGTGACGACATGACATTGACGTGGTGCAAGGTTATCAGTCGAAAAGGTTTTAATCGAAACCTACAAATATAAAATTGTAAATAAAAATTGGGCCTGATCATTTATATTGGAGCACTGTTGAAGTGAAATTGTTCGAGAGAAACCTTGTTGAGATTAAGAGATTCAACTGAAGCCCAGTTGCATCATTCACCCACACACACCTACAAGAGGCTCTCAAAAACTCATTTATTTATTTTTCACTCATTTACCTTAGAGAATATTCAAGATGGGCATGAACACTATGAAATCCCTTAAAGAATATTCAAGATTTATTTGTATAAAAACACCAATAGATCCTTGTCCTCACAAGTTTTATTGGCATAGCAATACCAAAAATATATAGGTTCTCACAATTACTCCTAGATAACTATACCTATTATACCTACAATGTAAAGATTACAAATGGATTTAGGAAAAATCACTCTCATTCAAAATAATACACTTAGAGATGTTATTATATAAATATTTAGAGTTAATTAGATGTGATGTTGTGTTAATATGGAGGAGGTTATGTTATAACTTAGATAGGACATTAGAAAAGTGACACCACAATATGAATTAGGCTCCTCGTTACCTATTTAATAAAAATTATACAATATGATCAATAACTAATTAGGAGACACAAGGGCAGTAGAAAAATAATTACAAGATATTGACGAGGCCATTAAGGAGCATTGGGAAAAGAAGATGATGTAAACTTCATTAGTATATGTACTCACAACATACTACCATCAAATATTTTTATTTCGCTACAATCTACATTGCATACTCTTGCTAGTTATTTTTTCCTACTATTTTTGTTGGGCCACTATAGCCAATAAATTGAAGGAGTTGGATTAACCTGAGAAAATTTTATAACTACTTTGGTGAACTATAATGCTCAATTTATTCTCCTACAAGGACAAAGTAGGGTGAACTAAGACAACCTTTGAATAAGTACTGAAAATAATATCTATAGTGCACCATTACTATTGGATAGATGGATGACAATGGAAATACTATCATCTATCATCTAACAAAACTTAATAATGCTACACTTGATTTAACCAATAATTTGTGAATGAGATTGAGAATTAAAAAAAATCTACTTGTTTCTCTACAACTATAAAAGAATAAATTGAACTAGAGAGTTGAATTTTCTAACCAAAGGCCCTCTTATATATTTGGGAGAATTCCCTTTTATTGAATTTAAACACTAAGTACCATGGAATTATTTTAAGATTCTTTGCACCAATAGAAAGTTGTGCTCAAATTTTATAATTTTAGATTCAACCTATTAACGTCATCTTGTTGCAAGTTTATTCATTTGATTTGTCTAAAGTATGAGATAAAAGATAATTCTAGGATTTGTTGGCAAGGTCTTAATTCTATTTTGATAAGTCTTGTTCTAGTAGATAATATGGTACCTTAAGCTATAATATACTACCATACATTACATTTTCCTACATATTACAAAGAATTTTACAATACCATACAAGGAAGTAAAATATCCAATGGATACAAAAACGTAAGATGGTTGTGTGATATTACACATTACACTAGAGTCCTTACAGTACTTCACAAGAGCATTAGACACTAAATAGAGAGATACAAGAGGTTTTACAACACCACACACACATATATAGACCTTTGACTTGATCACTTCATGTAGCATGTAACTAGCCTAACTTGACTAGAGTGTTTATGAATCCTTGTGATTTGTCTTAATTATATGTACTTTTTTATTTAATATACCCCACAAGTTTTAGAATTAATTCTGGTACAAGTGGGTAGAAGCAAAAACTTATGTCACACTTTCAGCTAACTAAATAGTTCCAAGTGAAACAGTTTTGACCTAAACAATTTTGGTTGAAACATTTTCACTCGAAACCACGTGGCCTATATGTGGCACATAGAGTTTTGGGCGAAACCCTTTCGCCCAAAACTTTAAAAAAATGAATTTTTCCCTTTGTCGCTTTGAAATGTGACTCATTTTATGTGCAAGGATTTGATAGAAAGGGTCAAAACCCTTTCGACTGAAACTGTCTACAGGTGTTTGCACCAATCTATGACACAAAAAGGTGCCACTTTTATTTTTTTACCTAAAATGACCATTTGGCGAGCGCCAAGTGGCTCGGATGATCGAGCCTAAGGCTCAGTATGTCAAAATTCAAATAATTTTGGAACTCTTCATTTGGTGCTCATGCCAAATTTAGTTTTTTATCTTTCTCTTTCTCTTTCTCTGCCAAGGAAACTATATACATGAAATAAACATTTACATATGGACATTTTACTTTCTTATACTTTGAGTTATATTTCATGTATTAATACTCAGCAAGTTGTATCATCTCTCTCTCTCTCGCTCGCTCTCGCTCTCTCTCTCTCGCTCGCTCTCGCTCTCTCTCTCTCTCCTTCCCTCTGTACTCTCTATCTCTCCTCTTCCTCCCTCTCTCTCCCTTCCTCCCTCTCTCCCCTTTATCTATCAGACCCCTCTATCCCCTCCCCACCTCTCCCTCCCTCCCTCCCCTCTCTACTTCACTCTATCTCCTCTCTCTATATCTCCTTCCCTCTCTATTTATTTGTATCTCCCCTCTCCCTCTCTTTACCTACATCTCCCTCCATCGCTCTGTATCTCACCTATGTCTCCCTCCCTACCTCTTTCCCTCTCTATTCTCTATCTCTCCTCTCCCTCCCTCTACCTACCTCTCTCTCCCTCTCTTCCCCATATTTCTCTCTCACTCTCTCCTCTCTATCTCACAATTCTCTCTCCCTCCCTCTCACTCTCTCCTCTCTGTCTGTCTCTGTCTGTCTCTCCTCTCTCACGGCCATTTGTCTCCTCCTATCCTCCTCCTTCCCTCTCCTTCTCTCTGTCTCTCCTCTCCCTCTCAACGTCTGTCCCTTCTTGTCTCTCCTCTGGGTCTCTCTCCCTTTTGTCCTCCACTCCCTCCCCTCTTTCTCTCTCAGTTGCTCCTTTTATCATCCTGTCTCTCTCTCTCTCTCTCTCTCTCTCTCTCTCTCTCTCTCTCTCTCTCTCTCTCTCTCTCTCTCTCTCTCTCTCTCTCTCTCTCTCTCTCTCTCTCTCTCTCTCTCTCTCTCTCTCTCTCCCTCTCTGCTCTCTGTCTCTCCTCTCTCTCTCCTTCCCTCCCTGCTGTCTCCCTCACCTCTCTATGCCTATCTCCCTCAGCTCTCTCTCTCATCCTCTCTGTCACCTGTCTCCTTCCTACCCTATTTCCTCTCTGCAGCTGTCTCTCCTTTCCTTCCTCTACCTACCTCTCTGCGTGTCTCTCCTCCCCTCTTTCTCTCTCATCTCTCCTCTCTGTCTCTGTTCTCTCTATCCTGCATATCTCTCTCTCTCTCTCTCTCTCTCTCTCTCTCCTCTCTCTCTCTCTCTCTCTCTCACCACTCTCTCCCTCCATCTCACTCCCCTCCCTCCTTCCCTCCTCTTGTTTCCTCCCTCTCTGGTTCCCTCTCTCCTTCCCTCTCTGTCCTCTCCCTCCCTCCTGCTCTCTCTCCCTCTCTCTCCCTCCCCCTCTTTCTCTCTTACTCTCTATCTCTCTCCCCAACTTCCCTCTATATTCTCTCTCTCCCCCTTCCTCTCTCCTCTCACTCTCCTTCTCTCACATACACACACTCACCTCTATCTCATCCTTACCTCTCATTTCATCCCTCCCCTCTCTAATTTTCTCTATCTCTCCTCTCTACATATCCTTCCCTCTCTATTTATCTTTATCTCCCCTCTCCCTCTCTTTACCCACCTCTCCCTACATCTCTCTCTCTACCTACCTCTCCCTTCATCACTTTGTATCTCACCTATGTCTCCCTACCTACCTCTTTCCCTCTCTACTCTCTATCTCTCCTCTCCCTCACACCCACCTTCCCTCTCTACTTATCTCTATCTAATCTATCCCTCTATACCTCTTTCTCTCTCCCTCCATCCATTCTTACCTCTCTCAATTTCTCCACCTTCCACATTTCCTCACTACTTATCTCTCTACCATATCTCTTTATCACCTCTCTCCCTCTCCCTCCCACTCTCCCTCCCTCTCTCTCCTTCCCTCTCTACTCTCTCTATCTCACCTCTCTCTCCATATCTCCCTCCTTATCTCTCCCTCTCTCCCTCCTCTATTTATCTCTCTCTTCCCCTCTCTCCCTCCCTCCCCTCTTTTCCTCTCACTCTCTCCTTCCCTCTCTACTTCTCTCTATCTCTACCTCTCTCTCCCTCCCCCTCTTTCTCTTACTCTCTCCTTCCCTCTCTACTCTCTATCTCTCTTCCCCCTTCCCTCTCTACTCTCTTTCTCTCTCTCTCCCTTCCTCTCTCCCCTCATTTTCTCTCATTCTCTCTCTCTCATACACACACACTCACCTATATCTCCTCCTTACCTCTCCTTCCATCCCTCCCCTCTACTTTTCTCTATCTCTCCTCTCTCTCTTTTATCTCCCCTCTACCTATCTTAATCTCATATCTCCCTCTCTTTACCCACCTCTCCCTCCATCACTCTATATCTCACCTATGTCTCCCTCCCTACCTCTTTCCCTCTCTACTCTCTATCTATCCTCTCCCTCCCTCCCACCCACCTTCCGTCTATACTTATCTATATCTAATCTATCCCTCTACACCTCTTTCTCTCTCCCTACATCCCTTCTTACTTCCCTCAATTTCTCCACCTTCCTCCTTCCCTCTCCACTTATCTATCTATCACATCTCTCTATCACCTCTCTCTATCACCTCTCTCCCTCTCCCTCCCTCTCTCTCCCCTTCCCTCTCTACTCTCTCTATCTCACCTCTCTCTCCCTCTATCTCTCTTTATCTCTCTCCCTCTCTCTCTACCCCTCTCCCTCTCTATTTCTCTCTCTCTCCTCCCCTCTCTCCCTACCTCCCTCCCCCTCTTTGTCTCTCACTCTCTCCTTCCCTCCATATCTCTCTCTAATTCTCTTTATCTCTCCATTCTCTCTCTACTTATCTCTATCTCACCTCTCTCCTTCTCCATCCCTTATTCCATGTCTAATTTTCTCTATCTGCCCCTCTCTCTCGATCTCTATCTATCTCTATCTATGTCTCTCTCTTCCTTCCTCCCACCCACCTTCCCTCTTTACTTCTCTCTATCTAACATATCCCTCTATACCTCTTTATCTCCCCTCCTCCCCTCTTTACTTCTCTATATCACCTCTCTCTCTACTCTCTCTCTATCCCTCTTCACACATCTCTCTCCCTACCTTCCTATATCTCCCTCCCTCTCTCCTTCCCTCTCTACTTCTCTTTATCTCCCCCTCCCTCTCTACCTACCTCTATCTCTATGTTTCTTTGTCTCACCTCTCCCTCCATCTCTCCTTTCCTCTCTACTTATCTCTACCTACCTATCCCTTTATACAGATTTCTCTCTCCCTCCCTCCCTCCTTCCCTCAATCTCTCCACCTTCCTCCTCTCTCTACTCTCTCTCACTTCTCCCTCCATCTCACCTCTTTCTCTCATTCCCTCTGTACTCTCTCTAGTGAAGGGGGGGAGGGATAGGTAGGGAGAGAGGGAAGGGGGAGAGAGGGAAGGGGGAGAGAGAGAGGGAGAGGGAGAGAGGAGGGAGGGAGGGATAGGTAAGGAGAGAGAGGTGAGATAGAAAGAGAGTATATAGAGAAGGGGAGAGACAAAAGTGATAGAGAGAAGTAGAGAGGTAAGGTGGAAGGTAGATAGATTAAGAGAGGGATGGAGGGAGAGTGGAAGAGGTATATAGGGATAGGTTAGATAGAGATAA
>VCHN02004666.1:0-11381 GCA_007115665.2 Sequoiadendron giganteum
CTAACCATTGTTTGTTTTTTCAGACATGTTGCATGACAAGGGTAATTTATTTTGGTAATGCATTGGTACATTGATTTATTGCAAATAAATCTCATTTCTAAGATCTAATTTTGTATTGTTTTATAGGTTGAACATTGTGATCAAGCGAAAACAAAGACGAATATAGTGGACTTGGAGGTTTTCTTGCAAATAGAAACTTGAAAAGCATTTTTTAATGCTTGTTTTAACAATCTTAGAGCTTCCATTTACTACCCTTTTTTTTTCTATTTTTAGCTAACTCACTTTTCAATTTGGGCTTAAAATCAATCAATGAGTTGATCTTTTCAAAGTTGGTTAAAATTGAACCTTAGACATTTACTAGATTTCAATTTGGACTTAAAATTGAACAAGGCAACTTTCACACTTGGATTTTGGTGCTTAAAACGAATTCATCACTGCTTTTTGAACTTAAAATGAACATCTGTTTGTCATATTTTGCAATCTTTTTTACAAAGTAATATCATCAAAAAGATGTATGCACTTCTCTCACGCCTCACGGCGATCTTGAGAATCAAAAGTTTTTTTTATGATATTAAGTTGTCAAAAATATTGCCTCCACACTTCAATTTGGGCATTTTAAAATTGAACAAAACATGCGAGTGTGAGCATGATATATTGCGGAGGTTCTCCCCTTTGTTTTTCAACAAAGGTTGTGTGAACGACGGGATATGTTAGCTCGCTATTGTTTATCTTAGAGGGCCTGCCTTGTGGGAAAAAGTAATCACCCAAGGGAACGACCCAACCGGGAACACGCTAAAGCCAAGCGACTTCCAACCGGTATATAAGTGTGGATTCTTGAGGAAAGTTCAAGAATCACGAGGATTATTCCGACGAGATGGACAGCAATGGACTCTCGCCGATGTTGGATAATCCCCCACGAACGGAATGCCCGAATTAGAACCCTTTGTTTAGAAATTGGCCAAAACCTTGTCTATCTTGTTGGTGCAAAAGGTTATGTCCTTTGAAGCCGCCCCACGTAACATGCGGTCTTGTTGTGGAAATGGAAAGTATGCCATGGGAGATTCATGGGTACTAATGCTTGGCTGACCCAAATAAGTGAGTGTCGTGGAGGGGAGCCAGTGTGGTCAAACATTTAGCCATTCACACAAGATATGCATAGCTGGATTTATCCAAGTGGGAACCCAACAAGATATTGCCTCATCATCCTAGGGTTGTAAAAAGTGCTTGGAATCAAAAACACTTTGCTTGGATTCAAAACATTGAAAAATGAACATTCACAAGAGCCTCAAATTTCAAACACCTTGGAGGAAACAAATACTCTTGAAGAACTTGGACACTCTTGCTTTCCCTAGGGATCATATCTCTAGAGGTTTCTAAGTGCTCGAATTCTATCGTCATTTGTTTTCACTAAGGATAAACATAGGAGACTTTTGCCCTAATTTCCTTGATTTCCACATAATGGACCTTGTGGAATGAAAACGAAAGCAGGACATTAGAGATTCAGTTTGAAAACATAATCAAGCAAGTGATTTTGGTAAAAAGGATTCACTAAGACAAGATAAAAGACAAATTTGATTACACATGTGTTTTCTAACATGATCAAAATCCCAAAACCAAAGTTCAAAAAAGCTTAGTCTGAAAGCTATTGAGGAGTGTCTTGAGATCCTGAATTGTTTGAAAGGTTTGCTTTCCTCCCATAGGAAATATAGCGTGTTCCTCAACACCGAGGTCTTGTAAGAAGAAGTGTTATTCTAGGTCAAGTCTAGGATCAAATTCAATCACTTTCATCCATCTCTCAACCATCAAAATCAATCAAATTTCCATCTCACCAACTCTTGGAAACTTTGTAAACATCTGTTATGCTAAACTTCTAGGAAAAATCAAATCACTTTTTTTGACTTAACACAACTAGTCAAACCATCATCCTATACACAAGTTCTCTCTTGGATAATACAACTTCCTAGGGTTTACGAGTTCATCTTGTTTGGCTTAACACAACTAGCCAAATTATCAAATCATCATCACATTTGACTTGACGCACTTAGTCAAACTATCATCTTGTAAGAGTTCACTCTTGGATAACACAACTTCCAAGAGTTTTACAATTACATTTATCACATTTTGTTTGACTTAACACACCTAGTCAATTCATCAATCCAATCACGATAAATCAAAGTCCTAAAAAGTTTAGCATTTCCTTTAAAGTTTCTTTAAGAGTTCCATTCATCCATATCACTCATATTCCGTTTATCTCATCCTCGTTATTGCTTTGATCCTTCAAATTTCCTAGTTTTTCACTTCTTTGAACCTAAAGTTTAGACCGATCTAAAGGATTACAGGTTCATCTCTTACATTCCTGAAATTGATCTTCATTTTATGGTTCAAACTCGATCTCAACACAAGAGGGACATGGAATATAAATTTGATCCATCCATCATGAGTAACCCAAATCAACTAAACTATCCAAGCCTTGCAATACCATTTGATTTTCAAAGCTTGTACAATGCATACACGGGATCATTATCTCATACAAACATCAATGGTACAACAAATATGAGCACACCCAATCCGAAGTTTGGAACACCTTTCCCAATGATAGATTTAAATCCAAGTCCAAATCTACAAATCTATCAACCAAACGCTCAATGCATGAGTTTTCCAAACAACATTATCCCACCAAATCCATACATGCCAAGTACAACTTTACCAAACATGACCATTTCAAATCCACACTTGGTAAATTTTGGGGTAGATAATCTTGCAAATCCCCCTAATGTTGTTCAAAATCCTAGCAATATATTGGCAACTCCATATGTTGATTCAAGTCAAGGTAACAACATGCAAAATCAAAGTTACCTAAATCCAAGCAATATGATTCCCAACCACAACAATGTTCAATTTCAATCTATCATGCCAAATCAAAACATCATACCAAATCATCCCATCTTTCCATCGACATCGCAAAAACAGATGGAAACCATCCAAGCAACCCCAACAATCAACAACATTCCCATTCCACCACCACCACCACCACCGCCAAAATACAACATGACCAATTCATTCTCCATCAAATTGCAAACTGCTCAAGAAGCTTCCCGCAAAAAGGCACTCCAAGCCCAACAAGCTACACAGCTAGTTGCTCAGCAAGCACAAGCGACTCAAGTAGCCCAACAAGCGCAAGCGCAAGCAGAATTCTGGGCACTATTGCAAACAATCCAAGAAGAAGTAGCACAACAAAGAGCCCAACAAAAAGCTTTGTTGGCACAAAAACAACATGACAAACAACAAGCATTGTTGGCTTAGCAGAAGACACAGGCCTTACTCCCACAACAAAGCTTGCAACTGATTCCCACCATAATAATTCAAAATGATGATCAAGATCCTTTGACTAATGACAATGTTGAAAATGTCTCTACATCACCTAATGAGTTAGAAGACGTATCTCAAGAATTTGTTCCAAAGCATGATCAACATCTTTCACCAAGGTCTAGCAATGATCCTCTCCAAAACATATGGCCATCCTTTGACCTCATGAAATTTGAGAATATTCCTATGCCTAATGAAGATATCCAAGAAAGAAATCCATTCTTTGAAATTGACCCATGTCAAGAACTTGATCAAAAGCATGGCGAAAGCAATCCCAGAATTAGTCAAAATCAAGAATTTGTATCTCCGAGATACTACAATGATCTAATGGGCACTCTTTTATCTATACAAGATGCTGCAAATGATGACCACATCCACATAGGACATACTCCTCCATCTACCCATGAGATGCTTTCTTTGGATGGACATGTGGATGATCTTCAAAAACAAGAGTCTCATACTCTTCAAATCATTACCAACGAACAAGAGTCTCCTACTCTATACATTTATACACATGGTCAAGATATAGACAAATGCAGAGACATATCAGAAATGGGTCATGAAGAAGGTTTCTACAGAAGTTGTGAATCAGAAAAATCATGTGAAAGCATATCAAGAATAAATCATGAGGAAGACTTTTACAATGACAGTGAATCATCAATACCTCTGGAAGAAGCACTACAAGATCAAGCCAAATAGATCAATCAGGAATTTATCCCACATGTGGAGGATCCTATCACTTATAAAGTTGGATCACTCACCTTTCTTAGAGCAAGCTATCTCATCAATAAAGAAGTTGACACTTTTGAAGATCCGCCATAGAGCAGAGAAGGAGAAACACTTTGGTTCCAAGGTAAATCATATCCTATGGCAAATAAATTTTTTCAGTAGATGAATTATCAAGGCAGAGGATTAGGCCTACATGAATAGGGTATCCTAGAACCAGTGTAGATTGATGGCAATCCTAAGCATCAAGGCCTTTTTTATTCAAAAACCAAGGTATATAAACATATCAATAATACTTTCACAATACTGGGGGCAGCTTCGTCTCAAGCAAACATCAACATAGGGAGCACGGAGAATCCTTATGATGAAACTAATGCCAATACTACAACCTACCATATCATGAATCTTCATCCACCCATCACCCCATCTATGAATCGGGACCAACGACAAGAGAAGTATTTGAATCAAATCACGAAGAAATTCATTAAAGAAAAAGAAGTACTAAAGCATAAAGGACAAATCAAATACAAGTGGATACCAAAGAATACAAATCCCTATCAAACTCCATTAGTCAACGAAACTATGGGGCAAAATCAAAAAGGGAAAATTATCCATCAAAGATGTCACCAAAAGCAAAATAAATCTTCTCAAGCAACATACAAAGTGTATCAAGCAGTTGGTCCTAATTCCACGTACACTTTTGTATCCACCCATTATTGCTCATCTTCCCAAGTTTGGAGAGTCAAAGGTTCCAAACTATCAACCAATCCATCTTTTATACCTAAACACACTCCATTCATGTCTGCGCACATGATATCCAATTCTCACATTGACCATGTGTTGGCAATGACCCTTCATCATAAGGATTCAGAAGGCGCTCTATCATGATGTGCACACAAAGACAAAGTTAACTCCGGTATTGGAAAAGCAGAACAAATTTCTCAAAAGTTGCTTTCAAGTGCATGTATCTTGGCAAAGTAACTTCTTCAAGCAAGATACCGATGGCATGTTATGACAAAAGCATCAACATCAGCACCACCAGGTGGCTCAACATCAGCTTAAAATCTCTCAGAAAATACAAAAAATCAGAAAAAATGTCCTGAAAAAAATGGTTACCTTGATGAAAACCTGGCAAATAGGCATCTTGGTGACAACAAAAAAAATCAAAATATACAAAAATCCAAAAAAATCAAAAAAAGGATTGAAAGCAGTAAAGAAAAAAATTGTCCTCTAGTGAAAACCATTTCGGTGGCGCTTTGGACAGGTACCATGATGAAAACCTAGCAAACAGGCATTATGTGTAGAATCGAGCATCTACGTGTGCTAGTTTAGAAGAAAACATCTTATCGCATCCATAATAAACCTGACATTCCATCCATATCATCCATTCATCCATGAACCGTTTATCCAATCCATTTTCCATCTGCATCCATACTCCAAGTTATCTTGATCTTGGAAAATTTTGGTGCACACTTTACAGTTGCTTATGGTAGACATCTTAACATGGTTCATTTTCATTGATCCCATCCTATCCAATGCTATCTGAGTCATAAATCACCATCCAAATGAGCATCCTCTATCTAAACACCTTATCTTGTCACAAGATAATCCTTGGCATCCTTTGCATGCTTACCGAATCTATCCACACACCTATCCAAGCATTCACCCATGGCATTCCATACATTGCTAGACACTGGGGGTAGATATTTCCATCTTGCTTTGAGAATAAATCTTGATATATATCCTCCAACTTATGAAGTAATCTGAACATTGGAAAACATGAAATCAAATTGGTTAAAGGCATTTGTGAGCCACCAAATCCCAAGTCACTAGCCCATGGCATATTTTGACAAGACGATATTTTATCGAACATCAATCCAAATAATCAATATCAGTTGCATCTAATGTGTACTTCAGCATCACATCAAAATCATTAAAACAATTTTGTTCCAAATCAAGCTTCATCAATCTTGATCAATCGAATCGAATCAATTATCACCTTGTTTGACTTAACACACTTAGTCAAATTATCATCTTGTGAATGAGTTTACTCTAGGATAATACAACTTCCTTGGGTTTACAAGTTCATTATCATCACTCTATTTGGCTTAACACACTTAGCCAAATTATCAAATCCATAATCACCTTGTTTGGCTTAACACACCTAGCCAAATTATCCTTTTTGTATGAGTTTACTCTGGGATAACACAACTTCCTAGAATTTACAAGTGCATTATCACTTTTGTTTGACTTAACACACTTAGTCAAACTATCAATCCATCAGTCCGATTGATCAACATTAAAGCTTGGTTTTCAACAAAATCCCAAAACAAAGCACTGATATCATATCATGTCCATATCCGAATCATCAAAATCATGCGAAAAGCCAAAAACATTTAGAAAAACTCATCAAAAAATTCAAAAACATTCAAAAAATCCATCAAAAATTTCAAAAACATCTAGCAAAATTCATCAGAAAATCCAAAAACATGTCAAAAGTCAAAAAATCAAAAATAGAGTCACCTTGTCGAACTACGTCGTCTCTGAGCTTGAACGTAGGCAAGGTTGATCTTTGATCATCCCCCGAGACGGTTAGGTCAGTCCTTTAGGCGTCTGTCGCATTGGCAATCCGTTTGCCCATCTAGTCTGCATCTTAAGTTAGTCCTTTAGGCAATAAAATGGCAATCCATTTATCCACATTATCATCAAGTCAGTCCACCACCAGTCGAACTACGTGGTCTCTGCGTATATAACGTAGGCAAGGCTAATCTATGGATGAGCTCCCGAGACCCCTAGGATAGGTCTTTAAGATAGTCTGTTTGTTGTAAAATCTTGAAAATACCAAAAACATTGGAAAATCTTGAAAATACCAAAAACATTTGTAAAACATCCCAAAATTCCAAAAACAACCTCAAAACATTTGAAAAAACCAAAATGGTGCATCCATTTCATCTCGCTTTCACCCGTGATTGTCATCACTCATAATAAATCATCGTCATTTTCACCCTTTGGTGAGTTAGTCAGAAGCAAGTTTAGCAAGTTCTAAAGTGAACGCCTTACCGTCAAAGTCTCAAGTCTAGATCAGCAAGCAAGCAAGTTGGTCAATTCAGAGTATCAATAGCTTATCAACCAATCAGTCTCACCAAAACCCTGATCACTACATCTCCTAGGATGAAGCTTTCCCATGATGGACATAAGCATCAGGTACCCCACAGTAGTTTAGTCTTGGCTAGCGGTACGAAGAACATTAGCTTGTTTGTTTACTTTATTTTGGTCTTTTTGACTTATCTTATTTTGTGCTCATTCCAAGGACCTCTCGATGATGCCTAAACAAAACAGGTTTAGAGAGAAAGGAATGGGGCAATGATCATTATCTTTTTATCTGTTGTGCTTGTTGGATATTCTTGTAAAATAACTTCATCATGCATACTTTGTTTTGTTTGTAGGAAGGATGTTTTAGGTATCTTGTTGACCACATAAGAAGGCTTGCCTTTTTATGTTTTGGTCCGAGATGTTTATGATATCTGAACTAAATTTTGAATAAGGTTATGTTTGTCAAGTGTGAACAAGAGTACTCCTATCTATTTGACGAGTCCAAGTCCATCACACTAGGTGCCACACCATCCTGGTTCTTAATACCTTGATGCATTGCACCTATGTGTGTTATCAAACATAAAGAAAGGTATGCTCTTTTCCCATCCTTGGATAAGCAACACATCATCATCATTCATCATCATATCCAATAAAGTCTCGATGACTAGAGGACTTGTTGGACTTCTTCATCTTCTTAGATTTAAGGGTTGATCCCTCTCATTCTTCTATCCTCTTTCATGCTAACAATGCATCCATGTTGCATCCATGCTGCATTCATCCTCTCATCTTGCATAATCACGTCATATCATTATAGGACAACATCATTGCATAATCATTTAAGTTGTTTAGGATAATATAAATTCGTTATTCTAAGCATCTTCCGAACATCTCATTTTCATTATCATATAGTCTAACCATCCATACATCCATTTTGAACCTCTTTGTTGCGAGATCCACCTCAAATTGTATCTTTTCGCTCGATCTCTCGAGGGGGCAATGTACTAATGTACTTATTTTCGTTGGGGCATCCGAAAAATCTGAATTTTTTTTAATTTTGATGTCAGCAGAATCATTCTTTGAACCAATGCAATGAGTACATTGCTTCAAAGAGGGGCAAAATGTAGACATGCAAAAATAACAATCATGCATCATACAAATTAACATTCATTTCTTCTATTAATCAATTAAAATATTTATTGATTAATTTCCTAAGGTTCATTAAATAAATCAAATTATTTAATCCTTATGTTCTTCTCATTTGATTTAATAAATCAAATAGATTTAATCAAATATCAAATCCCTAAAACTCCCTAAGTTAATTAATCTAAATTAATTAACTTCTAATCATGATTATCATTCTCTAGCTTTTGACTCAACTAGAGTCAAATCCAAACTCCTAACTAACCCACCCACTTGCACCAATAAATCAATTTATTTGATTTATTAAAAAGACTTATTTTCCTCAATAACTCTCATCTTTGACTTTTTTGGACAAAGATTATTCCCCCCAAAACCCTCAACAACATGCATTTATTGACATTTTTCAAATTTGAATGGGCACATTGACCAAAACTTGCACAAGCTTTGGCCAATCCCATTATGACAAGTGTCTCTATCCTATTGGATGGGATTTAGTCCCACATTGCCTAATCTTGGCCTCTATTCTCTCAGCTTCTCCTATAAATGCAAGGCATTTTCTCTCATTTCTACAACAGCCACATTTGAAAGCATCTACACTATAGGCAACTTGAGTTCAAGCATCTCATTGTCTATCTCACTAAGCTTATCAAGGATTGGGAAAGGGCTCTTTCACATACTCAAAGAGCACCAATCCACCATAGAATAGATTGTATTTCATTTCTTTTTTGCATGCTTGAGTTGGTTTTTTATCAATTGTTTGAAGGAATGTTATATGTTATTCTATGAGGATGGTTAAATCTATACAATCCATGTGTAATATTTTGACATCCTACAATCTGGAAATGTCAGGGGTATTAATCCCCATGACAAGTGTGCTAACATCAAACATCAAATTGATGGATGTGGAGCTGATATAGTGATTCTTCAAGAAACAAAATTTTTAGAAGATACGTAAAAATCTACAATACAAAAATGGAAATTGTGGAATTCGGCACATTCACCTGCTCAAGGGGCTTATGGGGGTGTGATAGCCCTTTGGAATCCAAAGTTAATTTTTGTGGTATCATATAGATGTGAGAATAACTAGAAATTGTTGGGGTTAGTCAAATTTGATCTCAAATTTTGGTTGTTCAACATTTATGACCCTTCGTCCACTTTGGATAAGAAGAATCTCTAGGAACACCTCACTCAAAAATATCACAAATGGACAATGAGAAAATCATCTTAGCTGGAAATTTTAATGCTATTACGTCATTATAAGAAACGATTGGGGGCATTTTTCCTCCACCTAAAGTAATAGAAAATTTTAATACATTCATCAATACTAATGCACTAAGAGATATCATTCTAGTTAAGGGAAATTTTACATGGACCAATAGAAGAAAAGGCTTCCTTCAAATAGTGGTCAGATTAGATAGATATCTTGTTTCTTCAAACTGGTTCAATTTGCACCATCATTTTTTGTCTAAGATCTTACCTTTTCCAAACTTCGATCACTATGCAATTTCTCTTAGTGTATCAAATGTATCTACTAGAACTTTCAATTTTGAAAGTATGTGGCTAAGACACCCCGATTTTGTGGATTTGATTCGTCAATGGTGGATTTCAGCCCCTTATGAACAAGGAACAATGATGTTTCAGTTATGTAAAAAGTTATTGCATATCAAACAACAAATT
This sequence comes from Sequoiadendron giganteum, assembly GCA_007115665.2. Classification (NCBI taxonomy): domain Eukaryota; kingdom Viridiplantae; phylum Streptophyta; class Pinopsida; order Cupressales; family Cupressaceae; genus Sequoiadendron; species Sequoiadendron giganteum. The sequence continues at coordinate 10,003 of VCHN02004666.1, forward strand.
ATGAAATGGAATAAGGAAGTTTTTAAAAATATCTTCCACCAGAAAGAGGTAGTTCGCAAAGAATTGGAAACCGTGCATGAAGAGATTATTCAGCAAGGCTTGGATGAGAACTTATATGAAAAACAAAATAGGTTGCAAGAGGAATGGGAGGAACGGTGTGCAAGATAGAAAGCTTACTGGAGGCAAAAATCAAGGGAATTATGGTTGAGGGAGGGAGACCGAAATACCAAGCTCTTTCGTGCTTCCACTCAGATTAAAAGGGTTATTAAGGTTGTCCAATCTATATAGGAGATCCCAATAGGTAACTAGCTCACTAAGGAAGAAGATATACGAAAAGAATGTGTCAGATTTTTTTTAGATCTATTAGTTGCTCCATAGGATAGAAATGTTCAAAATGATAGGGATGAGGAGGAATTACTGGATTCAATTCCACCATTGGTTTCTACAAAGGAAAATGAAGAAATTTTGATACCATTCACATTAGAGGAGCTTAAAACAGTCATCTTCTCTTTGCCTCTAGACAAAGCCCTTGGTCCAAATAGTTTTACAACTCTATTTTTTCAAAAATGTTGGGACATTTTGTGTTTTGACCTTCTATGGGCAATTGAAGAATCAAGAAGAACAGGGACTCTACTTAAACAATTCAATGTAACTAACATATTCATCATTCCCAAAGTTAAAGAACCAAAATATTTTGTGGAATATAGACCAATATCCCTTTGCAACACAATCTACAAGATCTTCTCCAAGGAAAACTATTTAAGGTTGCAACCAATTATTCCAAGGATTATTTCTCAAGAGCAGGGGGATTTCTCCCAGGAAGAGAAACATATGAAGGGGCCATTGTAGCTCATGAGAATTTGCATTCAATCTCAATAAATAAAATTCCTTCCATCATCATTAAATTAGATATGATGAAGGCCTATGACAAGGTCAATTAGAAATTTCTGAGAAATATATTGCTAAAATTTGGGTTTTGTGTGAGATGGTGTAGATGGATAATTGGATAACTCTCAAGGGCTAAATTTTCAATCATCCTAAATGGATCTACCATAGGTCTTTTCAGTGCATCACAAGGTGTGTGGCAAGGGGATCCACTCTCTCCTTTTTTGTTTATAATCATGGTTGAGGCGCTGAGAAAATTCATCATCAAAAAATACTCTCAAGGACTATGGAAAGGGATCCTAATTGAAAACATAGAGCTAGTAGTTACACATTCACTTTTTGCGGATGATACATATTTATTTGGGAAAGCAACACTGGAAAAAGAAAAACAGATCAAAGAGGTTTTAAATAAATATTCATTAGCGTCAAGCCAAAAATTAAATGCTGCAAAATCTAAAATCTATATCCTCAACACAAGTGATGTCATTGAGAAG
>VCHN02001740.1:0-20263 GCA_007115665.2 Sequoiadendron giganteum
GGAAAGTATGGTGCAAATTAGTTTTAAACCCTTACAATTTCAGATTCGTTAATCTACTTAACAAAGATATTGCAGCAATATACCATACATACAGAAAATGAAGGATGACACAATGATTTACCCTGGGGAAAACCTTTCGGTAAAAAACCCCAGCACTCCAAAACCTGCACAATGTATTATCTTCAACACAATGGTTACAACACACTTGCAATGCAAGTTCTTTCAGGAGATTTCCAACTCTTGAAGACAAAATGCGGCAGCATAAAAAAAACGTTCCAACAATACACTCACATCACAAATCTTCGCAACCCTAAAAAACGCTTATATCATGCGCTTCCCTTTTAGGGAAACTTCCGAAGATAACTGTATCATGGAAGAGTGTACAATACTCAACTTTATCAGTTGCCACATATCTTCACCCGCCATTGAATCTTCCAGACATAGCTCTTACATGTCATAGGAATCCGTCATAACCGTTTCAGCCATGATCTCCTTACACACCATTCAAGATGCCGACACATTAAGTGGAGTGACACATCAACATGCAAACTAGACATGTACACTCACACTTAATTACATTATTTGCAAGAAATACATTTTACAAAAACAAATAATAAGAATAGGAATTATCCAAGGTTGAGACACCTTATTCCTAACAAATTTTCTTCGGCTAAAAGGAAGTACTCCACATATGACAAAGAATTATATGCATTGGTCTAAGCTATCAAGTATTGGATAAATTATCTTTTGGGGAAAGAAAAATTTATTCACACTAATCACTTGCCTCTTCAGTTTCTTCAGTCTCAAAACAAAATTGAACAAGCCATACATATGAACTAGGCTTCATATCTACAACAGTTTCACGTGGTCATCAAGTATATGAAAAGAAGGGGAGCACAAACAATGTTGCAGATTGTTTAAGTCGGCCTACTACCTGACATGTTTTAAATGTTGTGTCCACTTCTCATTTGGGATTTTAGACGGTCTTCTCACTATGCTCAAGATCCTAATTTTGGCACCACATACACACGTCTCTAGAATCCTTCAACTTCAAATTTGACACCTTCTCAATATTTCCACATCAAGGATGGGTTATTCTACAAGTTGGATAAAATTTGTGTCCCTCGAGATCATCGAACTTCTCTTCTTGAGGAGGCACATTCTACTCTTTATGGTGGTTGTTTTGGTAATAAAAAAAACTTCATCATTTGCAACGGTTCTTCTATTGGCCCCATATGTAGTGAGATGTTCTACATTTCCATTATGAGAATGGATTTATGTCCACTTGAACGCAACCTCAATTTTATTATCATCACAAAGGAAGAATGACAAAGTGGGATTCAATGCTTTGAATTAATATTTCCATTATTTGAAATCCTTCACCCCCATATTCTCATTTCTTAAGTGAGGTATTTTTGTTATTTCTATATTTTCAAAATGTCTCAATCTCGTCTTTGCCTTCTCTATGAGTTGATCCATATATCCTTGCATTTCCTTGCTCCTCTGGCCATATTATAGGTAGGTGGAATATCTTTTGGGGGATTAGGCTAATGTGTAGATCCTATACATTCCTTGCAATGAATTTATTATAGGAATCTACTTATCTATTATAGCATTCACTTCCTTTTCATCTCTGCAGTTCCTGATGACATTATCACTGTAGTAAACTTGATGTTGATATGCTGACCCTTTTATGCTTATTTTTATTTGGTTAATAAAACCCTCTAAATCAAAGGCTCTTGTTATTTCTTGAGCCATCTTATTTTTCTTTGATACCAGGTATATTTTATCCAATCTGGGTGTGTGCAAGAAGTTTAGTCCACTTTTTGGGCAAAAAGTGGAAGTTTTTTCCTTGATTTTCAAAAAAAATCTGATTTGACCTAAAAGTTTGAAAAACTTAGAGAATAAATATTTTTAAAAATTAGTAATATAAAATGTAGTACTCTGAGCCTAGTTTCCAATTATGTAATTTATTTTAATAGCTAGACAATACAAATTGATTTTGAATAGGCACGTCTAAAAACCACTGATTAAAAGTCACTTTTGTTTACCATACCATACACGTGTATGCCATCCATATTTTGACCTAAATAATTGAATTTTTCTAAATCTTTTTGGGAAAAGATTTGTAACACAATGAAGAATATGGATGATATTTTTCATAATTTCCTTTTGAATTTTTTTTGTTAGTTTTTATTGGCCATATTTTTTGTTTTAAAAAATCCTCGTGTACATCAAGCATAAGATGACCTAAACTTATCATTTTTTGAATTTTTTTCAAATTGTAAATAATTTTCTAAAGAATGTGGATGTATAATTCAGTTTTTTTTAAATTATTTTAATAAAAAGTTATTGAAATACTAAAAAACCTTGATATTTCAAGTTAATGGACCAGTTTCAAAAATATTATTTGAAAAATAGAACAAATAATCTAATTGTAAAAAATTACATAATTGGAATCTACAGAATCTCATCTATAATGGATTTTAATTTCATCAAAAAGTTCTACAAAAAACATCTTCATACATATGTCCAAAGTCACTCTTTTCTACTAACACTGACATGACCTTACAGTTGCAGGTCAAAGCAAGTCCAAATCTAAGATTACACTCCATAAGCCTTCTTTCTTACTTAAAACCCATAGAAAAATTAGGCTAAAAATTGATGTTTTTAGAAACATGATCTCGTTCTAAAACGAGATCCCATTTTAGAACAAGATCTCATTTCTCCAAAACGGGATCCCATTTCTAAAACATGGGATCCCATTTTTGGCTTGGGATCTCAAAGAGAAACAGGATCCCAATTGCTAAATAATGGGATCCCATTTCATTTTGCCTGATTTTGGGTTTTTTCTAAGTTTCAAACTTCCACTAGAAGTTGACTCATCTTCTTGCATATACACATACTTATCTATTTATAATGAAGTTTGAAAAACTGTGGTATAAGGGAAAAAGGAATATTTCTTCTATCCCCAATGTGAAACATATAAGTTTCACTTAATTGACATATGATTTCTAAAATTTCTATTTTATAAGGCACAAACCTTGGAAAAATGTGTGCTCGAATAGGATACTCATACACAATAAAAAGTGTGCAATTTTCATGGAGATAATAATCTCCCTAATTATGTTACACACCTAGCTCTAGCCTTGTGTCCTTTGGCCTCAAGAAATCAAAAAATTATTTTTACAATCTTATTTCTCTAACTCCGAAAAGTGAAAACACCTTTCTGACAAAATATTTCTCGAAGAAAATAAAATTTGCACACTCAAAATGTGTATCTAAAATGTGAGTCCAACATTGGACTGGGATAGGGTTTTCATTTTCATCATCTACATTTATTTGCAATGTAAGGCCCCATTCTTTATTTTTTGTATATAGGAACATGTGGCAGAGAAATGAATACTATCAAAAATTGATCATCTTTGTTGGGAATAGGTGCCTCAACTTTTGGCTTGAACCTCTGAAAAGTCTTGGAAAATTTATCACCATTCTCAGCCTTAGCGCTCTAGTGCTGAGACTCTTTCATAGAGGCGCGGTTTGGCAGTTTACAACTTTACCACAGGCCTTTGTCAGTCTGTCTATGGTTGGGCAGTGTCAGCACCATACCATGGGGTCTCCTTCCTAGGATGGTGATAGCGTGGTTGACAGGCACAATCAATGCAAAGCGCTACCTCCCTACCACGTAGGTTTTTCGTTGGTGGCGCAGTGGGAGTGGTGGTCGGCGATAGTTAAGAAAAGGTTGCTTACCGCCTCACCATGATGGCCTTTCAGCCATATCAAGGTGGTGTGGTAAGTCATAGCGGTCAGATATAATGGTTACCTCCTTGCCGCGGAGGTCTTGCGGTCGAGGCCTGGTAGCATGACAAGACTCGACGGTTGGCACAAGCAGTTACCGACAGACCGTGGGAGGATTTTCTTAGCCTCATGGTTGGGCAGTGGCACCACCATACCATGGAAGGTTGATCCAAGATCGGTGGTGACACGGTGTTAAGCAACGGGTTGGAAGACAAGCCATTGCCTCAGTATCACGACAGTGTTAGAAGGGACTTGTCATTGGGCGTTGGGACCCCATACCATGGGAGGTCTCACATGGCTCGACGGTGGCATGGTGAAGGTTGCTAACGGGTTGACAAGGGCTTACTGCCATACTGTGGTGGCTGCTTTGACTCGGTGAGGTAGTGCGGTAAGAGATGTTTATCACTTGGGTTGACCATTCTAACTTGACTGGAAGCGAAAAACAAGTAGAGAGGCGACGCGTGGCAAGTTATCAACATTTGTTTGGTCAAAGTCTAGAGCATTGAAATCAATAATTGCAAGATGTGTTTTGGCTAATGACAAAATCCAATTAAGGCAAGGGAGTTAATGCCTGGGCGACCCGATATGTGATTGCAGGGAAGATTGGTCAGAAGATTGGATTGCTTTATTGGGTGATCACTGCATCATTAAAACCTTCGATTGGTTGGAATGTTTAATGTGATGTAAGACTTGTATAGTTGATTACATTGATATAAGTCAATGAAGGGTGACAGTGAAGTTAAGAGATAGAGATAGAGAAGTTAGTTGTATTTATTGTATACTGTAAGAAGTATTGTAATAGTGAGTGCATGAAAACTTAAGTTTGTTGTTGTGAGCTAACTATGAGAGAGTGAGGATTATGAGCTTTGTATGTAATTTATTTTACTTTAATACAAAGTGTCTCACTTGGTGTGGTGGGGTTTTTCCCGAAAGGGTTTTCCCATGTAAATCTGGTGTTATCTGTGATTGTTTGTTTTCTATTTTCCTTTATACTATGTATGTGTTCATCTCAATTGTTTTAAGAAGCTTTAAAATTGGTCTTTGCACTCCTCCTCTATTGTATTAGCATTAGAAAAGCGATTCCGCACCTCTATTTTTCCTTTCAAGTGGTATCAGAGTGTGGCGAGTTGTTTTATCCTTGTTAGTAAGGCTATTTTTTGTGCTAATATTTTTCTAGTGGGAGTTTTGTAAAGTTAGAACTTAGTTTTGTTGAGATGGCGAGTACATCAAGTAGAGTAGAGATCGAAAAATTCAATGGTGGCAACTTTGAGTTATGGAAAATCAAAATGGAAGACTTGCTTGTGGATAGAGACCTCTAGGTTGTTGTGTCTGGAACTATGCCACAAAGTATGAAGTAAGAAGATTGGGACCTTGCAGATAGAAAAGTGAGAGGTGTGATAAGACTTAGTCTGGCTGATTTTGTACTCCTGAATGTCCATGAGGAGAATTTTGTAGCTTCATTATGGAGGAAGCTTGGTGATATTTATGAGGGAAATTCTTTGGTAAATAAGTTATTCTTGAGGAAGAAGATGCATCTACAGCAGACCATCTGAACTCATTTAATATGTGTTGCTCAGTTGGTATCTATGGGTGTAAAGATTGAGGAGGAGGATCATTGCATGGTCCTGTTATTTTCATTACCTGACACTTGGGATCATCTTGTAATGGCTATTGGAAGTATGACCACTACTTTCAAGATGGAAGACGTTGTTGCCTCATTGTTGTCTGAAGAGATGTAGAGGAAGTCTTCAGAGATGGACAAAGAGGCCCTTTCTCTTTGAGGTAGATCAAAGGAGAAAGGCAAGAAGAAGGACAAGAAGTCCAAATCTAAATCTGTAGGGAGATCAAAGTATCCTAGTAAAAATTCCAAGGTGAAATGCTAGAACTGTGGGCAGTCTAGTCATATTTGAAAGGATTGTAAGGAGAAGAAGAAGGAGAATAATAAAGCTTTAGACAATGAATCTTCTCAGAGTGATGTCTAGCTGGTTGACTCAGTTGCATCCTTTCACATGACATCTCATAGAGAATGGTTCACTAAGTATGAGAAGTATGATGGTGGAAAGGTTTACCTGGTGAGTGATTCAAAATTAGAGATTGTTGGTCGTGGAAGAGTTAAAATATAGTAACCTAATGGTAGAATCAAAGGGATTGGTGGGCAGGTGCATGGAAATGGGTAGCAATTCCATGGACACCCCGTAAAAGAATATTTGGAAAACCATAACGTGAGCACGTTATAATGTGCTCGCGTTATTGATTGTTAAAAGCAAAAAAATAAATCCAAATCTCACATTAGGATTTCGACTAGTTTTTTTTTGCAGCCATGGCCAAAACCACCACAATTTCGTGCTTGCGTTCTAGGAGGAGAATTTCAACAAATTTCTTCACCATCAATCGCTATTTATTCGCAACAATGGTGCCACAATGAGGAGGAGCTATGAGAGGTAAGGATTCTATGGTTTTTGTTTTGAACTAGTTAGTTTTAGGTTGAATTTGATATCTATTTGTTTGAATTTTTAGGAGATGCAAATCAACCTGCTAACCCTCTAAATCCTCAATAGGAAGACCAACCAAATCCTCCAGATCAAAATCAACCACAACATCAACCCCCTCCTAGCACTCAACAAAATTTAATGAGTGAAATTGAGAACAACAAAAATAGAATTGAGGATTTAATCAACAGGTTGAGTGATCCAAATGGTTCAACCACAGAAATAATGACCCTAGAAAATTCATTAAAAGATATGTTAAAAAATGTAGATTCAATTAGCATTCAAATAACTAGATGGAAAGATAGGAGGCAGGCGGCTAGGGATTATTATGCCAATAAACTATCATACAAGGATGTGAAGGATTTGAAAATTACAAAAGGTGATTTGTGTTCATTATTCACCAACCCACGCACAAATCAAAATCTTACCCTCAATGTGAAGAGGTTTCCTATCCATTGGTGCCACCACCAACAGATTAGGGACTAGTTTTATGATAGGTGGTACATGGTCTTCGATTACCCACCATGCAAAAATTGTGAGGTCCCACAATATTTCCTTAGGAAACTATATAGTGAGTTCATATTGAACAAAATCCCAAATTATTTTGATATGAGGGATTTCTAGGGGAGAGGTGGGGGGTCAGCTCAGGATAGACCTGGTGCATAGTCAAATCCTATGCAGCAAGGTAGACGAGCTCTCACTAGGCCACCTCGTTAGCTCGTTGTTATTCCTTCCATCGTGAAAGAAAGTGTTGATGTAGAGACATTGTAGGCAATCAACACTTTAACCCAGAGTGTTATCCATCATACTAGCCCTATTCTACAATGCCATCTAGGGGAGTCTTTAAGTGGTGGCCTTTGAACACATGTGTGTCAATCTTGCGGGGCTACTTTTTCATATGACCCCACTGACACTCAGGAGATTGGTACACAGGATCCATTTGTAGCTATGGAGATGGAGAGGGCAGCTAAAATTTTGTATGAGGCATATGGCATTGATTGTTAGGTAAAAGTTAGTGCATGTGTTCATTGAATTTAATAAATAAATCAAATTATTTAATCCTTATGTTCTTCTCATTTGATTTAATAAATCAAACTAATTTAATCAAATGTCAAATCCCTAAAATCCCCCAAGTTAATTAATCTAAATTAATTAACTTCTAATCATAATTACCATTCTCTACCTTTTGACTCAACTAGAGTCAAATCTAAACTCCTAACTAACTCACCCACTTGCACCAATAAATCAATTTATTTGATTTATTAAAAAGACTTATTTTCCCTCAATAACTCTCATCTTTGACTTTTTTGGACAAAGATTATTCCCCCCAAAACCCTCAACAACATGCATTTATTGACATTTTTCAAATTTGAATGGGCACATTGGCCAAAACTTGCACAAGCTTTGACCAATCCCATTATGACAAGTGTCTCTATCCTATTGGATGGGATTTAGTCCCACATTGCCTAATATTGGCCTCTCTTCTATCAACTTCTCCTATAAATGCAAGCCATTTTCTCTCATTTCAACAGCCACATTTGAAAGCATCTACACTATAGGCAACTTGAGTTCAAGCATCTCATTGTCTATCATATCACTAAGCTTATCAAGGATTGGGAAAGGGCTCTCTCACATTTTCATGGAGGGCACCAATCCACCATAGAATAGGTTGTATTTCATTTTCTCCATTGCATGTTTGTTTTAGTTTTATCATTTAGTTTGGAGTCAATGATGTATGTTATTCTATGAGGATGGCTAAATCTATACAAACAATGTGTCAGATTTTAGCATCCTACATGTAGATCTAGATATTTTATCTAATTTTCAAGTAATACATGCACTAGATATAAATTCTTATCTCTAAAATCAAATTTCATAAATATATAATTTATCACATGGTTAAAGGTGATAAATTTAAATATTCCTTAAATAGTTTAGATTATATTCATAATAAATTAAGAGCTCATGTAATTTTAACTATTTACCAATTCTAGAAAATATTTGAACAATTATATGAAATGTATAATCTATAAAATTGGAATGAGATTTTTAAAATGCTACTAATAAGTTAACTGAAAATCATACAACTATACAACATGATGAAACATATATGTGTGCACATGTATATCCAATTATTTAGCTTATCAATTTTTACGTGAAGACCAAAAATTGATATTTACATAGTCTCTTGATAAAATAATTTTTCAGTGACAATCGCATGGTAGACCGACTTGATGAGAACCTACAAAAATAATTAATGTAAACTATAAGTAGTTCTATAATTTTTTTGATTCATTTAAGTAAATATATAGTAAAAGTTACAAAATTGGATCTTATAAATTTCATAAAAATTCAAATGATGTTTTCCATAGGATGGATGAATGGGATGCATGTCATGAACCCTAGGGTATGGCTTAATGGGTCCTATGAGAATGGCTTAAGGGGAATTATGTGAGTGACTTAAGGGATGCAAGATTGTGGAATAAGGGTACATGTAAGAGGATATGACTTAAGGGTCCTAAACCCTTAACCCTAAACCCTAAACCACATGACCTAAATCCTAGGAGATCAATGCTAAACCATTAATCCATATAAATTTGTTATTCTAAGCATCACATGAACCCTAGAAACCCTAAACCCTAAACCATGTGACCTAAATCCTAGGAGATCAACCCTAAACCATTAATCCATATAAATTTGTTATTCTAAGCATCTCATGAACCCTAGAAACCCTAAACCCTAAACCACGTGACCTAAATCCTAGGAGATCGACCCTAAACCATTAATCCATATAAATTTGTTATTCTAAGCATCTCATGAACCCTATAAACCCTAAACCCTAAACCACATGACCTAAATCCTAGGAGATCAATGCTAAACCATTAATCCATATAAATTTGTTATTCTAAGCATCACATGAACCCTAGAAACCCTAAACCCTAAACCATGTGACCTAAATCCTAGGAGATCAACCCTAAACCATTAATCCATATAAATTTGTTATTCTAAGCATCTCATGAACCCTAGAAACCCTAAACCCTAAACCACGTGACCTAAATCCTAGGAGATCGACCCTAAACCATTAATCCATATAAATTTGTTATTCTAAGCATCTCATGAACCCTATAAACCCTAAACCCTAAACCACATGACCTAAATCCTAGGAGATCAACCCTCAACCATTAATCCATATAAATTTGTTATTCTAAGCATCTCATGAACACTAGAAACCCTAAACCCTAAACCATGTGACCTAAGGGGATGGCTTAAGGGGATGGCTTTAGGGATGTTGAGAGAGTGACTTAAGGGGATGTAAGAGGATGGATTAAGGATAGATATACAAGGATATGGATTAAGGGGTCCTAATAGAATGAATTAAGGGGAATTAATAGAGAGACTTAAAGGGGATGCAAGAGGATGGCTTAAGGGGATATGAAATAAATTATAAACTTTTTATAAAATGACAATGAATTAAATTTAGTTTTATATTTATACTCTCAACTAAATGTATCTACAACTATATATAGTTACCTGTCTCTAGATTCGAATTCCATTGTAATAAGAGTGCATCTCCTCTCTTTTTTGTAAAACATCTAGTATCAAGGGAGACCTCAAACAAAAAATGATATAAAACTTTAATAAGGAAATGAATTGAAAGACAAGTATATATATCAATTAAATATATACATACAACTAGATATACTTACCAATATTTATTTACTCTGTTGTACTATCCACATCCTCTCTTTTTTGTAATGCATCTATGATTGTCTCATCATCATCCATTGAAAGTGTCCATAAAAATTTATTAGCAGGCCTCCCGTGATATTTAACTAGTTTTATATTGGTTGCCAAAATCAAATGTGAATAATGTATAATCTTCTTATGTCTTTCATAATCTTCAAATGCAGGCAAGCCATTCTTTCTTATCAAATATTTTCAAAGCCAGGTGCCAACAACAACGACTGAACCAGTTGGATACTCAAAGTTATCATCATCCACTCTAGGATGTACCAACTTATATTTTCTCTCAACACATCTAGCCAACCAGTACTGTGTCTCCTCTTCATTCCCCTCAGGTGCAACAACAGCATACACATGTCCTACAAAAATAGATAAAAAATTCAATAAAGAGCACGACTTATATTTAATTCATGTATATAAACATGCATACATATAAAATTCATCTCAATAAATAATGTACCTTCTTGTACAAGATCAGAAACACGGTCATAATCATCTGATGTGAATGCTTGATTATCTTCAATTATTGTTCCATGTTGAACATGTGTCGATGTAGGTGTTAAGGCTCTTTATTGCCATTGTTCAACCCATTCCATATTTTCACAAGCCTCCCAATCACCTACAATACAAAATTGACAAAAGCATGCCAACTCCCTTGTCCATATTGTCCATGTGTTTGCATTCGAACTCTTAAATGAATGCCATTTTGCAGATCCATTAATTGTTTCACAATCTTGTTGAGAACAAATATCATTTTCTTCAACTAACCAAAAGAAGCAATGAATTATTGAGCTCTCACTTACTCTTGTAGATAATTTGGTATTGCACCAATCTACAATTGCATGTGCATCTCTAAATTTTGCAGCATCCTCAAATTTTAGTTGCTCTCTAGCAAGAGCTCTTTTCACACATGCACCTGCTCCATTGTGTTCTCCCTTACCATGACTAGCTTCAAAAAAACTCCATATGTGCTGGATATTATTTTCCTTATGAACTCTACATAACCAATAAAACATCCTAGCATTTTTGAATTGACCCGTGCAATTATCTGACCATATGAGATGTTCTAGCAATTCAATTCCTCTTTCTTTTAAATTTTTGTAAAATATATCAAAACAATATTGAACAAACTCAGATGAATGTAATCGATTATCACTTACATAAAAATGGTACTCTCTCAAAAAATTTCTATTATCTTCTCTACTATCATCTGCATGTCTATAAACAATATGAACAAAAATAGATACTTGCACTAAATTATAATACTATGATTGAATTTCTTCTTGTGGAGCAAGAGTATAATTTTCAGCAAAATCAACAACCGACAATATAGTTCAATTGGGAATGTGTTTTTACATAAACAAAATTGATTATCAAGCCAATGAGCATACTGAGAGTGTTGAACATATTTAGGTACAATCTTATCTTTAAATTCTTTAATAAATGCATGCACAGTATTTTTTTCCATAGTTAGCTCACAACGTTTTCTAGTTTTTCCATCTTTTAAAGAATACTCAACATTTTTAAATCTTTTTACATCTACTAATTGTTGTCCAAATTCATTTAAACTACTTTCATGCATACATTCACCTAATAATGAAAAGTTAGCACATCTATCACATTCTCTAGAAATACATGATTTTAAATAAAATAAGTTTCTGTTAGAGGGTTCGCAAAACAAACCTGATATAAAATCTTTGATTCTTTTAGGTGGCATATTAATACCACAAATGTCCTGCATAATTTGGTTAACATGCAAAGTGCATCGTATATATCGAAAACTATCATAATAATAACGAAATTGTACATGAGTCTTACAACAACAAGAGATTCATTGCTTATTAATTCTGACATACCAAGGTTTACACTTTTCGAGTGATCTTTGACTTATTCTAATATTCAATAATAAGATTGAAGCATCTAAATGTTTTTTATATAATTTAGTTTGAGTCATATCTAAGAGATGCTTTGGATGAGGTACACGAATTTTGGAACCCACCCTTAATTTTAAGACATCTCTAATGTTAGGTGATACTCTTGTATTATCATGCCAAAATTTATCTATTAAATATTTAATTTCATTAGTTAATTTCATGTCTGATCTTGGGAGTCTACCATTAGAACTCCAACGTTGATTAATTGGATCATTTTAAATATTTTCTCTTCTTTTAGCAGCTCTAATCAAATTTTTGGGATTTACTTATATACATTTACTAATCCTACTTAACATTCTTTTATTTGAAGTTGCTTTATCAACTAAAGCAGTTGTTATTGCACGACGAGCCTCATTTTTTCCTTTAGATCAACTTTTCTTACCTATAAAATCAATAGCATTAGCAACACTAGAAATGACTTGTTCTACTGAATCATCTTTCTTTTTTGGTTTTACAAAAATACCTAATTTTTTCATCACTTTTCTCATTTTCCACATTCTCATCAATTGCACCATGAGTTGACATTGGAATCCTAATTTCTTTCTATAAAACAATATTTAATATATTTTATTTCCATAAGTTCTAATTTGTCTCCAAGAAACTTTACCATGAAGGTTATCTAACACATCTTTTTCAATTGTTAAAAAAACATTTTCATCTTCATCCATATGTAATGCCTCGCCAAGTAACCCTAAAGGAAGTTGCAATTAACGTCTTAAGCGAACTAATTATTTTTTTATAAAGTGCATTTAACATACACATTCACTTACTAATTAACAACAACCTCTAAGGCTACAAGGTTAGGATTACTTAAACCCACACATACATATTACATACCACCATAGCCTTATGAACTTTATGAAATAAACTTCATACATCATAAGAATACCACATAACATAATAAGATAATCAACCAAGGTATAAACTCATAATCATTATCTTAATCCAATAGTTACATCACTCATTCCCAGAATGAGAAAATAGTACTCAAGGTTACAATTATAGAATTCCACCTCATAAACATAAGAGGGATAAAATAACTTATACAAGTTAAAATATTACAATGCAAAAAATTACAACAAGAACCGTGAGTTGTCCACCTGGATGTCTCGCCACCAAGTACTGAAGATAGATGGGAACCCAACAGTTTTGGTGCATGTTCCACCCAACCAAAGTGGTACCCGAAGGCCCACTCCCCATGCTAGGAGATAGTAACCAAGTAAGATGGACAAATATTTACAACCACTAACCAAAGACAGACTCATACTGACCCATGCTGAAATAACCAAACAAATGAACTAAACAAGAACATCTCAAATATAATACAAATACAAATCAAGTACAACATTCACATCGACATAGGTCACATTGCTTCCAGACATATAATAGATCAAGTATGTTCATAGAACCATACATATAAAATAATTAACAACAGTTGTCATAGATAGAGTGTCATCGCAAGGTTTGTCATGAGATTTCCTCTGGGCATTCTCCATAGGCTCCGGTACAAGTAATCCTGGTGGCCTCAACCGAATCCCAACACTCATACTCACTCATGCAGAATCAACTATCTCTCGTACGGATAAGATAGTTGATCTTGCCATTCCAAGCCTTCCCACTCATCCCAAGTCTAAACAAGCCCTTGTGTCTATGAGTGAGGTAAAATTATCTTGATTAGTGAGAAGTTAGTCCTAATCTATTAAGTACATTACTTTAATTATCACTTGTTTAAATCACTCCTGAAGGTTATCCATTTTACCTCTTTGGGCTCTGGCGCCTAATAGAAGCCACTCTTCTATTCGACAACACACACCCAAACAATCCACCAAGGGAACCACAAGTGCATACCAACTAGGCATCATAATCCACTCCAACACAAGGAGGATACAAACAATAGAACTCACTCCAAACATCTTGGAGGCAACAACCATATAGTCCACTCCTTTCACAAGAGGCAACAAGATGAAACCACATAACAAGGTCACTCCATACAAGGAGACACGGATCCCATAATCTGCTCCTAAACCAAGGAGGTGCAAACATCCCCGTTCATGAAAACCGGGTAAAACTGAAAAGACGCCATGCATTACCCAAGGGAAAACAACTGGATGGCATAAAGATTCAACAACCGTTATCCTCTAAGTTCTTCTAGAAGACTTATAATTTAGGACTAACACTAAATCTCAAAACCCACAATGCAACTTGACGACATAACAACAAAAGCATTCAAGCCAATAATCAAATCTAATATTTGGATTTCCTAAATCCATATTCATTCAATAGGTAGTGTTGACAAAGTCAAAGACACGATAACTAGATCATATAAAATAATCATAACCCCTATTTCCCCTTTCATTATTGGAAATCTAAAACAATTAAACTTACTTCCCTTTACTGAATACAGAGAATTAAATCCTTTAAAATAATCATGAGGAAGATACTACTTTTGGATATACTAAATCCATATCTCAATTCATTAAGTAATTCATTATATCGATAAAACTAAATTAATAATTCATCTTTTCAGATAGGGAAGAAATTACACTACTATTTAATTATCTAATTACTCTTAACAAAATAAGTATTTTCAACTATAACTCAAAACATTTCGCTTTAAATCAAATAACCAATTGCCCTTGCAAATTAAATCATTATAAAATTAATCAAACTAACATTTGGTCTCTTTCATAACTTATTGTGTTAAAATAAGATCAATATTTGGACTATAACCCAATATCATATATATATTTTCCAATTAAATCAAATTAATAATTGGACCTTTTACACATGAATTTAAATTCCACAATTAAATTTTAAATTATGCATTCTTTAAATCAAATATTTAACTCCTTCAATTAAACTTTAACATGCCATTTTAAAATAAACAATAATTTCCCATCTGATTATAATTTTGATTCCACTAATCTAATATACAAATTTTATTTAAAATAATATAAATAAATATAATACTTTAATATTATAAATTATAATATAAAATATTATTAAATAATATTTTAATATTATAATAACAATACATAAAATATTAATATTTATAAACATCAATTTATTATTATTTTATTATCAGAGCAGCCATGAGAAAATAACTTAACAACAGTCTCGTGTTTCAAGCATAACTCAAAAACTACAATCTGGGTATTTGCGATTTTTTGACAGGGATAAGAAAATTCTAAAATACATAAACTCTTTAAATTTTCTGACAACCCAGTTTGTGTAAGTGGAGTTATATGCAACGCAACTAGACCATTTTACTATGAAAAATATAACTACCCTACGGATTTTAAAATCCAATTTTTAATAATAAACAAAGGGTTTCATTTTCTAAAAAACATTCTAAATGCATTGTTCATTCTCTATGTTTGATTTCAATAACAACATAATCGATTTCCCCAAATAATTTAAATTCAACTGAGGTTTTCACAATTTTCACTCAAGAATTTTCACAAGCAAAGGCTGTAAATTTATTTAATTCTTTTCTTCTAATATCAAATTTATTTTCTAAAACAGATTTAACAAATAAATCTTTAATCACTACTATTTTAAAAAAAATAATCAAGAACAATAAAATACAAAGAGGAAAACCTGGTACAAGAAGCTACAGGAAGAGATGAATTTCTGATGCAAGCCTCCTCCAAAGATTTCCTGAATTTTCTTCAATCCTCCAATGAATCCAATCCAAAACCCAACAAATGCAAACAATCTTTCTTTCAATCAATTCTACAATCAAACTTTCTTCAAACCCTTGTGCAAATTTTTCAAAATTTCTTCCCTGCTGTAAAAATGTATTTTTCTAAAAACTTTCTGCCCTAAAATTAAAACATATATTCTTATAAATCAAAAATACCTAATACAACCCTAATTCACATTACATGCAAATTAGATATTTCAATTTCAATTTCAATTTCAATATTTACAACCCTAATTCACATTATATGCAAATTAGATATTTCAATTTCAATTTCAATTTTCAATTTCAATTTCAATTTCACTTTTAGAAAACCCACTTTCAATTTAAAATGCAATTTCAAATAATAAATTAATTTCCAAAGATGCAACTAATTTCCCAAATAAACATTTAATTACAATTTCTAATTTAATTCCCACATGTTGAAATTAAATTCCAAAATTAATTTTAATTCTTTTATTTCCTTTCATTCTCTTACATCACGTTTAATTAATTAATTTAATTATTTAATAACTAAATTCAACCCCCTTGGATTAAATTTAATTAATTAAATAATTTAAATATAATTAATTAATTTAAATATAAAATTTTATCCACAATACATTATTTAAATTAAATAACCATCACATGATTTAAATGCAATTATTCTAAATATCTATTTCCAAATCAAGAATCCTTCAGAATTAAATAACATTAAAGTAAGACAGACAATGACTCGACACATACAACTGATGAAACACTAAGGCTAGGGTGTAAACTTGACACATGTTACCTAGCTACTATCTCCCGTTCAACTTAACCGTTGGATTGACACGCTCGAACCTGTGAAACCAGGTGGAGTCGATGTCATGTACCTACAATCCTGCAACCAAGTAAACACCATCATACAATATATCCAGCATATAATACACACCGTGAAGGAGAAATTACGGATTCGCAGGGCACTCGCAAGTGAGTGATGCGAACTCGTCTTCTTCACCAATACACTCATCGAAATTGACACTTCCATCATAATCCAATAATCTCATAATAACATCTCATGTTAATTTTACATCATTAATCCATTAAAGCATGAGAAACACTAATTAGGTCAACACATCACACAATAATAGTTGTCACTCAATAGTAGCGATCAAAATATCATAACAAAATGTATCTAGAAGCAAGGTAACTACAACCAAACATAGCATAAAGAAAATCGAACAAGAAGCAAAACGGAGGGGTATTACACCATACAAGGGGTTTCATTTTCATTCACACAAGGGGTTCCATTTTCATTTTCAAATGTAAAAAGGATTTCATTCTCATTTTCATCAATATGAGGGATTTGATTAGCATTTGCATTCTCATACGATATATTTTCATCATTTTTTTGTTTTTGCATTCTTTCAACCCTATAATTATTGATATCATCAATGGTGTATCCAGCTTCATCTAAATAAGCAAAATCAATATTATCAAGACTTGGGTTTGAAAGAATACCTGGAGAGATTGTTTGAATAGGTACATTCTCCATATCATTGGGAGGTGGATTTGAAGACATACCCGAAGTTGTTTGCATATGTACTGTTTCCATATCATTCAAAGTTGTAGTTGAAGACATAGTTGAGTTTCTCTCCATAATTGTATTTTCTTCTATATTCACCATCTCCACATTTGCATCATTTACATTCATTTCATCATTCATGACTTTCTCTTCAACATTCATTGAAGTAGATGCTTCCAAATTTTTCATTTGACGAATTCTTTCTCTTCTATCCTTTTGTCTTTTTGCCTCCATATCTTTATTTCCTTGAATTTCTTCGGGTGTCATTGACATTCTACACTTTTTTCTTTGTCTTTGTTTTGATCCCATGGTTATAAAACCCTTTTTGATGGAAAAACAAATGATTTACTTGTACGCAATTTTCAAATTTGTATCTCCTTCAAATATTCAAATAACACTTTGTACTATGAAGATCCTTTCTTCTTTGAACTTTGAAGTACATAAAAATATCATGAATACATCCAAAAACTCTTTTTTTTTAATCTTGTAAATTATTCTTGTACTTGATTCCCTTCAGAAAATTCAACGTGCACTTGACTTTTCAACCAATTTGCAATAGAATATGCCTTGCAGAAGACAAATTTGTAATAAAAAATGCAGAAAATTGAGCTTGCGGGCCATACTACAGAAAAAGAATGTTGCTGGAAAAATGTATTGTATCAGAAAATGTCAAATCAAGATAAACGGATATATCAGAAACATGTACGCGTTACCTTTACCCAATGGTAAAAACATAACGTGTACGCATTATGAAACGCGTATGCGTTTTGTTTCAATAACGCGTATGCGTTATTAAAAAAATAAATTCCCAACCCACCTGCAGACTTGGTTTTAGGTTCGGGAAAGCTTTGGCAATCTGAGCCTTAGCCTTTGACCTACAACTAAAAAACTAAGGCAGATTAAAGAAGAATGTTCAACTTTGACAAAATGGTTGATGAATTTTTTTTTTGAATCAATATATAAAATTAAAACCCATTACAGAACAAGATGTCTAGTTTTTAAATATATAATTTTTATTAAGATTGGATTATATTTTTTATTTTTTAATTAATTTCAAAGCAAACTAGTCATTAAACTTGAAATATCAGACTTTTTTTGTTTTTTAATAACTTTTTTTTGGTTAAATTTTTTAGAAAAAAAATTATATGACATCAATCTTTAGACAATTCTTTACACAATGAAAAAAAAAATTCAAAAAAAGTTTAGTTTAGGTCAAACTATGCTGTTCATACACGTTGATTTTTAAAAACAACAATTAAGGCCAATAAAAATTAAATAAAAAAATATATATTCAACAAAAAATTTAAAAAAAAAATTCCTCATCAATCTTCATGTTGTTAGCTCTCTTTCTCCAAAATGAATTAGTAAAATACTTTTATTTGATTCAAAAAGTGTTGTCCGTACACATGCATGGTATGGTAAAAAAACAGGGACTTTTAAAAAGTGGTTTTTATAGATCTTTATCAAAATTTAGTTTCTACAATCTGGGTATTTGAATAATTTACATATTTATAAACTAGATTCAAATCTCTAAATTTCATATTACAGACTTTTTTAAAAATTCATTGTGTAAGTGCCTCAAATTTTCAGCCCAAGTGTGACAAATTCTAAAAAACAGCAAAAACACTTCCACTTTTTGAGCTTTTTGTGGACCCAACTTCTTGCATCAGCCCTCTGAGCGATTCCATGTGTTTCAGTGCAAAAGAGGACCATGCCTAGTGTAAACATACCTATTTGGATGTGTTGGAACAATCCGCTTGGTCACACAAGTTGCAGAACAAAAGTTGCACCACTTTGCAACTTTGCACTGCTTGCATTTGATACTTTTTCCATCAAGTGAAAATCCGCCACCACGGGAAAACCACTCCGAGATAGCCAAATCCGAGAGAATTTTTTGTAGAGGGGCTCAACGTGATCCTATAGGATTAGATGAGAAGTTTCTAAGTGTCACAGTATCCGAGTAATAGTATGCTGAAGTTTGCAGCCATTTTGCACTTTGGACCCTTAAAGGATCGATCCGGTGGAACGTAGCTCAGAACAATTCCACGTGTTTCGGTGCAAAAAAAGACCATGCCTAGCATAAACATACCTATTCAGATGCATTGGAACAATTAGTTTGGTCATACGAGTTGCAGAGTGAAAGTTCCACCACTTTGCAACTTTGCATAGCTTGAATTTGACACTTTTTCTATCAAGTGAAAATCCACCGCCACGAGAAAACCACTCCGAGATAGCCAAAACCGAGAGAGGTTTTTATAAAGAGGTCCAACATGATCCTATAGGATCAGAATAAAAAATTTTAAGTGTCATGGTATCCAAGTAATATCATGCTGAAGTTTGCAGCCATTTTGCACTTTCGACCCTTAAGGGATTGATCCGATGGAACATAGCTCAGAGCGATTCTACATGTTTCAGTGCAAAAGAGGACTATTCTTTGCATAAACATACCTATTCGGATGTGTTGGAACAGTCCGCTTGGTCACACGAGTTGCAAAAAAAAATTGCAAATTGTTTAAACATGACCTTTATATGACCTTTTTCCACACTGTTTACATTTGAAAATTCAATGTTTGCAAATTTTCCTATTCAAGGCATGTATAGAAAAAGGTGCTACTACACCAAACATGAACTCAAACCTTACAATATTGGAGTATATCTCATTATGTAATTAATTCTTATTACAATGCCTCAGGCACTTTGTTCTCACGGATCTTTTACAATGTCACTCATACATTCGAGATTCTCTTTAAATGGATACATCATAGGTGATCATTATGAGGTTAACTTCAAATGAGTAACTTGAGATTCCCTCGCTAAGCTTCACACGCTCTTTTATAATGGCTTGAAATCAAAATTGAGATTTGTCAAGATCATCAAAATAAGGATGTTGCATTGTTTTTTTGGCTGAGATTCTCTTTGATGGCTCTTAAATCAACATTTTCTGCAATGAAAGATCAATCAATTTTTAGTAGTTTACTTACAAATACGCAAAGTAAAAGAGAAAAATAAAGAGCATCCAAAATGGAAAGGAAATAAAAATAGATGGAAG
>VCHN02002195.1:0-18158 GCA_007115665.2 Sequoiadendron giganteum
AACCCTAAACTGTTAAACCCTCTACCCTCTACCCTCTACCCTCTACCCTCTACCCTCTACCCAATACTCTCTACCCTAAACTCTAATCCCTCAACCCTTATACCGTGTAATCCAAGAAAAATATCTACCCTAATCCCTAAACCCTCAACCCTTAATCTATCAACCCCTATAACCTCTACCCTATATATTGGACCCTCGACCCTATACCTTAAACCCTCAATCTTCAACCCTCAACCCTTCAACCCTCTACCTTTTAACCTATACATTAAATGCTCAACCCTCAATTCTCAACCATCAACCCTTAATCCCTCAACCCTCAATCCTTAAACCCTAAACTCTCTACCCCTTACACCGGACCCTGAACCTAATCCTTCAACCATATACCCTCAAACCTAGACCCTAAACCCTCTACCCTCAACCAAGTAAACCCTTAACTCTAAACCCTTAACCCTTCAACCCTTCAACCCTTAAACCTTCTACCCTATACCCTCAACCAAATACCCTCTACCATCAAGCCTATTCCCTCAACCCTCAAACCTTAAACCCTAATACCCTAGAAACCATCAACCCTATAGGTCCTCCACCCTAATACCTCAACCCTATACCCTCAAACCCTATCACTTTCTCTCTATCTGTACATCTCACCTCTCCCTCCTTCCCTCCCTCCTACCCTCTCTAATTGTCTCTATCTATTGTCTGCCTCTTTCTGCATACCTCTCATTCAATCAATCCCTACCACCTTCTCTCACTCCCTCTATCCATCTCTCTTTATGTCCCTCCCACTCCATCCCACTCTCTCCCACTACCTCTCTCTCCCTCTCTCTCCTGTATCTCCTTCCCACCCCCTCTCTCTCTCAGATCTCTCCCTCTAGCAACCTACCTAGGTAACTCTCTCTTTTTCTCTCTCCCCTCTCTCTATCTATCCCTCCAACCCTACCTAGATAAGTCCCTCTCTCTCACACTCCCTCTCTCTCACACTCCCTCTCACTACCTATCTCTCAAGTCTCTCCCTTTGTCACCCTACCTACATAACTCTCTCTTTCTCTCCATCTCTCTCTTTCTCCCCCCTCTCTCTCTCTCCCTCTCCCTCAATTCTCTCTCTCCCACCCGCCCTCTCTCTCTCCCTCTCCCTCAATTCTCTCTCTCCCACCTCCCCTCTCTCTCTCTCCCTCCCTCTATCCCTCCCACCCTACCTAGCTAAGTCCTCCTCACTCCAACCCCTTCTCTCCCACTACCTCTCTCTTAAACTCTCACTTCCACCCCCTCTCCATCTCTCTAGATTCTCTCTCTCTCTCTCTAAACTCTCCCTCTATCTATAGACATACATAAATGCATACATACAAGCATGCATACATATATGTACATACAAACATACAAATATATTAGCATACATTCAATATATTGGCATTTAACATAAAGGAGGACATAACGCGAGTGCATTATAACGCACTTACATTATGTCCTAGTTGACATGTACCCCGCAGAAGCAAAAACCATGTGAAAAGTGAGATATAATGAGAGTGCATTATAACGTGCTCGCGTTATATCTTGCTTTGGGAATTATCGATCCTTAGGTTTGGTATTTGCCTTGGAATACCAACCCAAAGCCTTGGAGGGCATTCCCAACGACCAGAGATGAGTTTTTAAAATACCCACCATATTTCTCATAATCGAGTTCGTGCTCACCGTCAGGATTTCATGTGGTTCAATATTGAAAAAATTGAACACATGGGTAATGTTGGGTTATCTCTTAGCTATCCAACGATGTAATTTTTTTCACTTTGTCAAAATTTTAAGTCTTTCATCCATAATTTGTTTTATCTATATGTCTTTTTTTTGCCAAAAAGCAGTGTTTGGTTATTTTTTCGTTATAAATTAACCATTCATCAATTTTTCAAATAAATTACATTTTTAGAAACTAGACTCCATTCTACAAAATCAAAAAATTAAAAATTAAAAGATCAATTAGTTTCCAAAATTTGTAGGGGTAGCACGGCCAAAATTCTATTTTCAGGAAATGTCCACTTCACAAATTAGTAAAAAATCAAATATTCATTAAAAAAACTATCAGAAAAATTGTGGATCAACTACATACTGTTAGCTAACTTCTGACCATTCCGATTTTAAAAATACTAAAAAAAAATTCACCATACAAGGGTTGTATAAGAGTTGCTATGTTATGTTTTCTGACAAAAACAACACCAATTTGTGTACTCCCCTCGTTTAAACCCCTTAATTTCAAACATTTTATAAATAAATTAGTTTATAAAGTAGACTCGAAGCACTTGAATCATTCATTTTGTTCCATCTCAAACTTTTGAGTCTAAGTATCCTCAATTTCACGTCCAAGGTTAGTATTTCCTGATTTTAGAAAAAAGTTGTCCACTTGAGTCTCCTTTTTGGGAACCATCTTGGTGCACTTACCCAGATGTAATCCTAAATTAAGCCATAAAAACTCATGATCCCATGGGGGAATTGGTGTTGATTGATGTGTCGAAATCAGCCCTTTCCTAACTCCTTTTGTAATTTTGATGATTGTTGATGGTGAGATTGATCTAATTTGATAAAATTGGGCATAACCTAGCTATGACATTGTGAAAACTATGAATACTTGAAGAGAAATGGGAAAAATTAGCTCTCAATGTGAAGAGAGTAACTTTGCATGAGATTTTGGATGAGGATGAAGTTGACTATAGTAAGGTTACTCAAAATTGTGGATGAAGAATGAGGAGAGAAGCCTCCCATTTATAGATTCAAATTTTGAAGAAAGAGAAAGATTTGGACAATGTGGGACTAACTTTCAACCAATGGCCAAATGCCACTTGTCACCATGTGAATGGTTGATGGTTGTGCAAGTTTTGATCAAAGTTCTCATAAATGCATAAATTTTAAATTTGAAAATGTTGAAATGACAAGGTGGAGAGAAATTCAAATGGAGTAATGGCCACTTGGCTTAATGCAAAAGGACTTTTTGGATGAAATAAATGCTTTGTTGGAAGGACCAAGTCCACTTGGATTTCAAATTCAAAATTGAGGCAATATTCCCTTTTTATGCCATGTGAGGGAAAATAGAGATTTAATAAATCAATTAAATCTATTTTCATGTGCAAGTTGTATTCTCTAGAGGATTTTAGTGTTGGAGATTAAATTAATCAAGATTTGATCAATTTATTGAGAGATTAGATGATTTGAAAATTTTGACTCAAATTTATGAGTTGATTTAAATCAAAATTGAGAGGAAATGTTTTAATTAAATAAATGATTTGATTTATTTAACTAAAGAGAACAATGTTAGATTAAATCAAATAAGGTTTGATTTATTTAATTTAATGAGAAGACTTTAGAGATTTTAATCAAATAATATGGATTATTTAATCAAAGGGATATTTAGGGTTAATTAAATCAAATTGATAAATTTACTTAACAAGATAGAATGACTTAATCAGATAAATAATTATGTATTCAATTAAGGGATGAAAGGTGATGATAAGCTGAGAGTGTGATTCAGGACAAAATGGTGTTAGTAAATAGGATCGAGTGTGCCAGATTAAATTGTACATTTTTAATGTCTACAATTACACATTATGATAATTTCAAATATTCTTAACTAAAGAGGAAATTGAAGTGGTTTCCCAAGACCCTAGAGTAGCATGCTTTGTAGATAAGATAGTAGTAGCAGATCCAAAACAATTTTTCATGAAACTTCTACAAGTGGATTGAAACTTTCTCCATATTTTGACATCAACATGCATTTTGAATGACAAAAAAATGTTTCCACACAAGAATAAGTATATATTACACCTAATTCCAACCATACTACTTCAAAAGTACATACTACTTTTCCATCAGGGGGAACAACTCAAAACACTATGGTGGTTAATATAACCCCCATACTAATATTTGGAGCACAAGGAACCCAACCTATGTCCCAACCACCTAGAAGTATATTTGATCAATTTTCCTTATCATCTCATACTATGGGGACACCATCTCCCAATCTCTTTA
Source organism: Sequoiadendron giganteum (assembly GCA_007115665.2). Classification (NCBI taxonomy): domain Eukaryota; kingdom Viridiplantae; phylum Streptophyta; class Pinopsida; order Cupressales; family Cupressaceae; genus Sequoiadendron; species Sequoiadendron giganteum. The sequence continues at coordinate 4,006 of VCHN02002195.1, forward strand.
AAAAAAATTCATCCCAAGCCAAACAAACATTTACAAACACCATGGGTCAAAACATGTCAAACACCAATCCACCCAGGATGTGAAAGTTTTATATTAGTTCTTCTAGGTCATGACCTCCAAGGAAAAATGTTACACCAAATGTCAATTTGAAATTGAGGACAAACCAAAACACCAACATGGTTCAAGAAAGGTCTCAACTTGGGTAATACTCCTCCATAAAACAACAATCTAGGATGATCCTCTCAACAACATGGCAATTAAAATCCGCATGGTCAAGAAAGTTCAAACCCATTGCAATATCAATAAAATATCCATCCCCCACACACTCCATGTATCAACCAGAACCCACTTTTCACTCAAAAAAAAAAAATCAATCACTCATTTGGTAGCAACATCAATTCATCCAACCCAAATATTAGATTACAAAACATTACCTAAAATATGGGTCATCCATATCACAATATAATCACTAATGTTGTAGATACATAATTTTCATCTACATAAGTCTTGAAACACAAAATTCATGCCCTATAATGACAAGTTTCCAATATACAAGTATCAAGAACACAAAACACTTACTCCATGCAAGAACTATACCCACATCCTTTTGATAAAAGCATATATATACCTCCCCTTCCTCACAATTACACTATCCAAAATATTGGGGAAAAGGAAGTCCAATATAACATGTGAGGGACTTCCATACTTCTTGCATAGATATTTCATTTGTGCATACCTACATAATGATATTATTTCCAAGAAGTCTCATAGGACAAGTGCTTGAGTGGTTTCCCCATTTACCCATGGAAATACAAACATGGGATGAGTTGGTAGAAATGTTTGTGACACATTTCTCCTACACCATTGAAAATGACATAACCATAGCAAAATTATCTCACACCAAGAAAAAATAAGGGGAAATAGGTCTTTATATGTCTTTCTTCTAGAGATGGAGAATCTTAGCTAGCAAGTGTCCTTACAAAATACTTGAAAAACAAATTGTACACATGTTTGTCAAAGACTTAGTCACAGAATTGAAATACCAAGTATAAATCCATTGTTGTACTATATTTTGTGACCTTGTTGAGAAAGGTACTACCCTTGAGAAAAAACTTATTGCTAAAGGGGAAATCAATATTTTAATAAGAACCAAAGTTCCTAAAACACCTCTAATGACAAAAAAAATATTGGGCTCGAAACAAGAATGTCAAAAAAAATGGGGTTGTAAACACACAGACAATAAAACAAGTTGGACCTACAATCACTCTTGAAGGACCCAATGTTTCCAATAACCCACCACATGTTCTTGATTAAACAACAAATCTAGTTTAGAATAACCAAGAACATGGACCGCCAAGAAATTACCAACCAAGATGCAAATACACTTCCTTAGGTGAACCAATCAAATCCTTCTTGAGAAAAAAATTATAATCCAATGTCATTCAAAATACAAAGGCTAGACATTATGATCCAAGTCCTTTTAAACCATCTTGGTGGGATGAAAATAATTTTTGTAACTATCACTGAAATAAAGGACACAAAACCTCATCTTATCATCAACTTAAAAATATAATTTAAGATATCATTGAGAATGGTGTTGTAGAAGTAGACAATCCTCAAGTGAGGTCCCTAATAATGACCATACTATCTTCAAAAATCCTTTGCAAGACCCCAAAATGGGAAAACCCTCCAGTTTGGGTACCAGGACCAATGACCAAGTTAATTACACCTATGTTGCCCATGAACATACATAATATTTGAGCCTTATATGATAGTGTCACCACAATTACCATCAATTACTCACCAAAATGTGTGATTACAACTTAAAGGAATAAGGTAACCTTACAAGTAGCTCCTCATAAACAACAACTGAAAGCCCAATACAATATTTTAAATAATTTGTGAAAGACACCCAAACAAATATATATCCTTGAGCTACTTTACATATCCCTTGACCTCAAATCCATCTTGGATAAGGCCTTGCAAGAAACTTCCATACCTAAAGACCTTAATACCAATATGTTCCAGGAAATGGTGGGGTGATCCCACAATAGTGGTTTACAATTTTTGGCCAAACTAGACACTAAAATTATTATTTTTAACTAAATCTTCACATTTGGGCACCTATAGCGGCTAAATCGTGAGGAATTTGAAGATGATGCAAAATAGAGTCTCATAAATTTTTTTCTATAGATTCTAAATATATTTTTTTCAAAAAATTTGGAATAAGATTGCACTTCTTTTTCCATCTCCCATGAAAACTGGTTTTTTTAGAAAACAACATTTTTAAAAAGTGACGCTCACCGTATACAACATAACTTTTTTTTTTTGTATGAAGGATAAAATTATAATTTCTTTGAATTTAGATTTGTAACTATGATATCTACCACTTTCATTTGGTCTCATATTTTTTTATTGAATATTTTTTCCTAAATAAAGTTTCGAACTCAAACCAATTGCAACTCAGACATAGGCAAACTATATACAACATAACTTTTTTTGTATGTATCAAAATTCTATTTTATTTTTTTAATGTATCAAGGATATCAATACCCAACACAAACATATTTTTTTAAAAATTTATTTTGATAATTTGCTATTTTTCCACATCTTCAAAACAAAGAGCTTGATTTTCGGTGAAAAACCTATGTTTAATAAAACTAAAAAAACACATACATAATAAAACCAAAAAATATTAAAATTATATTCATGGGATAGCTCATTTCGAGGACTGCCATAATCATTTCAAATAAATTTTAAATGAATTCATTTGATCCCACAAAAGGTAAATCAAAAGTGATTTTTTATCAATATTTTGATAGGTGTAAAGGAGACTCATTTATAGGTATGGTTTAAAACTAGCAAGGTTCTATCCAAATGGGTTTGATCTAAGGTGGTTTGATCATACCCTCTTCAATTGGAATCCTTAAAATGGAAATTTTAAAGGCTTAAATCATTATATTTTCTAAAAATATGCAATTTCAGCAAAAATCAGTTCCTCTCAGAAATTGTAAACCAGCTTTGTGGGATCACCCGGTGGGATACCTAGCTAAAACCGTACATGTTACCTTTTTTGACCATGACTTCTCATCCCAAAATCCTAACCATAAAGATCCTCTACACGTTGAAATCTTTTTCAAAAAACATCAAATGAAATGAATCTTGGTAGATGGTGGAGTAGGATTGACCATTTGAACATTAAATTTGGTGATGAAATTGGTTTTCTCTAAGGCTTATGTACACAAATTAAATTTGATTATCATAAAGGATTATGATGATGAAGAATTCTCTTATAAATGTGTCATTTCACTACCTATCAAATTTGGACCTGCCATATTAGATACAATAATCCAAGTGTTGGATTTGGATCTCCCCTAAAACATCCTCCTTTTTCAACCATGGATTCATGCTATGAAGGTCATCCCCTCCATATACCACCAATTCTTGAAATTTCCCCATAACAACACTGAAATCACAATAGCTAGTGATAATGGTCCCTTTCAGTATTGTTGCAACTTAAGAGTAAATTTTGACTAACAATTTCTCATCAATCAATAAATTTCATCATCCTCTTCATCCCATTACATAATTCCTTCCACTTTTACTAAGGCATCCACATCCACCATCCCATCACTTGAATCCAAGATCTAGATCAAAGACGAGGGGTGTGGAGAATACCACATGAAAAATTCTTATTGTATCAACAAGCTACCATCATCTCCAAAATCTATAGTAAGGCTTCTTCTATAAAAAAAGATCCTAAATTCATTATGCAAGCATCCCCCACCACAACTTTCATAAGATGGGGAGGATTAATAAAATACGCTATTAATGAAGAAGATATTTTCACATGGGTATACAAAGACCTAAAGAAAAAATTGAACCTAAATGGATCCCAACAGAGAAATATGGTAAATGCTTCAAGAACATGAAACAAAAGGTTTATGATGGACATAATGGACTTGGTTTATGCAAGAATGGAATGATAAAACCCTTAATGCCTCCCAAGCTACTAAGGAATAGACAGTTAAGGTACAAACCACCAAAAGTGATTACTAAGGTGCTTTCAAGTGAGGATTCTAGTTCTTCAAAAGATATTGAGACATCTAAGGACTACCATGCCTAAATTGATGCTAATGAATGGGAATGGAACTCTTGCACATGTTGTGACTATGACCTAATTGAGACCTTCCAAGAGCTTGACCTAACCAATTCCTCGACCAAAGGCAAAGCTTGGACCGATTCTTTTTGGGATCCCAATGGAACTTCCATTTTCATCATATCAACATACTAATTTAAAATTAATGATATATATGATGGCATACCTTTAGTATACCCACAATTTATAGATTAGGACCTACAAGGACCACCCAACTTGGATGTATTCAAAAGCGATGAAACAATAGCCATGTTTATGGAAATTCATGAAGGTATACCTAATAGGGATTATAAAGTAGGTTTTACTATATATCTCAATAATGCAACCTACTTTGGGGAGTCTAGCCCACTCTCTAGTTGCAAAAATGAAAATAATGAATAAAAAAGGAAATTTCTTTCGGTGAAAACTAAAAGGTGCCTCTAGACCTAGAAAATGTTAAAAGAAAGGATGTATTTGAGGGTGAAAACCTCTCTAAGACACCTAAGGATGGATCATTGGATAGGTACACCATAGAATACAAGATAAATCTCCCTTGCTAGTAGAGAAGTCCATCTAAGTCAACACTAGTACCAATGAAAATCCTAGAATCATCCATTTCACATATTTGACAGAGGCAGAGAAATAAAAAAAATATGCCTTGTTTATAGAGATACAAGTTAACTTCACTTGGTCTTACACCAACATGCCTATATTGGCTCCCAAATTGGTGTTACATCACTTACCATTGTTACTTGATTCCAAAAAATAAAATAAAAGTTAAGGAAAAAACATCCCCAAATTGCACTATTGATAAAGTTAGAGCTAAAGAAGCTATTACACATTTGTTTTATTCGACCCATTGACTATGCATAATAGATTTTTAATCTATTACATGCAACAAAACCAATAAATCAAATCCAAATTTATATCAATTTTAGGGATTTAAATAAGGAAAGTCCTAAGGATGATTTCCCATTTCCTAACATCAACATCATACAAGATTTGACAACAGTATGAGATGCTATCACACATGGATGGTTTCTCAAGATACAATTAGATTAGGATCACTTCAGAGGACCAACAAAAGAAAACATTTACTTGTCCATGGGGAATGTATTGTCATAATTTTATGCCATTTGGATTGAAAATGTTGGATCCACATATCAGTGAGCTATGACTACCATATTTCATGACCTCATGCACATGCTTATGGAGGATCATGTAGATGGCCTACTAGAAAAATCACTATCAAGGGGTGACCATCTACGAGTACTAGATAAGATTTTTAAAATTTTAAAAGAATACAAAGTGTGATTGAACACAAAATAGAACATTTTTTTGGGTAATGACAAGCAAGCTCCTTGGATACATTGCCTCTTGAAGAGACATTGAAGTAAATATTTTGAAAGTGAAGGCTATCATGGACATGCCACCTCAAACAAGCATAAGTAATTTGAGAACACTATAGGGTAGATTAAAATCCATTATGAGGTTCATTTCTCAACTGGAAGATAAGTCTCAACCATTCAAATATTTTCTATGAAAGGTAGTACCCTTCATGTGGATTGACCAATGCCAAGAAGCATTTCAACAAATAAATGACTATATATTAATTGTTGGGAAATTCCATCATCTTAGAAAGATACATCCAAGCTCAATAGTGCATTAAATATATTTTATTTTATTAGATCACCTCAAAGACATGCACTACTATGCCACAAAAAGGAATCAGACACAGTTCATTTCCTACATTGTGTAAGATGGGGAAAATCACATTAGCTTATATCAGGTGATAGTCAAACACTTCTAAACTAAAATCCCAATCTAAACAAGAGAAAACAAACAATGCATGAGTAAAATGAAATAATCACACTAAAATACTCCCCATGCTTGAAGTTGATTCACTTCTATTGCTCTCCTATTTCTCCTTTTGCAATCTTTCCCCTCATATTTGTAGTCTAACTTGTGCAAATACCTGCAAATTGTAAGTAGAAAGTTGGAGACAAAATGACTGTTGAATTGAAAATGGAGAAGGGTTTCTTTTATAGACAACCATTCGAATGGATGGATGAGATTGATCTTCTAGAAAGATTCTAAGATCAATGGATGAGGATTCATGAGAGGGAGGTTACGAAATGGATGGCCAAGATCGAGTTTCTAGAAAGATGCCAAGATCTACGGTTGAAAATTGATGCAACCAGAATATGTCATGCGTGGAAAAGATATGACGCCGCCGGCTATGATGCTTGATGGCTATGACAGACATGCAAGACATGCAGACTATGACATGAAATAATGATAGGGGATCTTTGATCAAAATAGAGGAATAAATAATTTATTTTAAATTATTTATTTGGAGGAAATGAAAAGGAGATTTAATTAAATTCATAAATTTAATTAAAGGAGGAGATAGAAATTGAATATGGATAATTGATTTGGATCAATTATTTAAAGGAGAAGAAAGGCACATAAATAAATAATTTCGTCAATTATTTAATTATAGAAGAATAAAAGGTCAAATAATAATTATTATCTGACTATGGACATGTGATGAAATATAAATAATTAAATAAATAATGATTTATCTAATTATTGAAGAAAGGGGTATTAGTGACACAATTAATTTATTTTAATTGATCAGGATAGAATAAATATTAGAAAGTGAATTAATTAAATAATTAAAAAATCATTTAATTAATAAAGGAATATGATCAAGAATAATTAAATAATTAAAATTATTTAATTATTAGAGGATGATGACTAAGGAAAAATGTTGCTTGTAGACTTAGGACATTTTTCAGTGTCTACATTTTGCCCCTCTTTGACATAATGTAGTTCATCGCATTGTGTCAAAGAAATTTAATTCTGAAATATGCCCCAGTGTAAAGAGAAAGGGGAAGGATGACCAAGAGGGTTGTGGTATGCCCCCTCGAGAGGACATGCAGGTTCAAAGAACAGGAATGTGCTCTCGAAATGGAAGAGAAGACTAGAGGATGAAAGATGGATGTTAGCATGGAAAAAATAAGGGAGATGGGATGTTAGGGTGAAAAGGGGAAAAAAGATAGACATGAAATGATAAGGGAACCAACTTTCACGATTACATTGTTATATTTATCATCATTGGGCATCAAAATGTCACAAATGGACCACAAACACCATGGTATGACATAAACCAAGGTGTGCAAGGTGACCATTTGGAAGAGACAAACAATAAAAAAAAAAGACAAGGAATGCCCCAGCTCATACTAGGGACCCAATTGTCCCAGTCTTTTTGCCAAGACAAACCACAGGCAGCAAACAGAGAAAAGAGGCCATGATCCATCATCGTCCCTCTAAATCCATTGATAGGACATCCTCGAGGAGACTAGTAACATGACCCAAAACCAATCAAAAAGATAAGAAAATCCATACCAACAAAGTGTTTGCCAAGAGAGTGTTTTCTAGTGATAATGATGATTGTTTGGTTGGTTGATTAGGTTGACCAAGATGACCGAGTTGATTGATAGGTTGATAAGGATCGATAAAGTGATTCAATTGACCATGCCTAGCCTCAGGAAGGACACATCCTAATGAAGGCAAGATTGATTGACCAAGCTGATAAGATTGAGTGGTGTGACAAAGTTGATTGATAATGATAATGCCCGATTTCAGGAAGGACACATCCTGATTAAGGAAAGATTGATTGACAAAGTTGACAAGATTGTTTGATTGTTTGACAAAGATTTGATGAATATGACCAAGTGATGTGATGATACCCAACCGTAGGAAGGACACATCCTGTTTAGGTAGAGGACACATCTGATAAAGTTGACCAAGTGACAAGTGTTGACATGACACCTAACTGCAAGGACACATCCTGCTTAAGGTAAATGACAAGGTTGAGAAAGTCTAATCCCAGGAAGGACGTATCTTGATAAAAGACAAGAGATAAGACCAAATGAGACAAATGACATGATGCCCCATTCCGATATAAGACTAGTGACTTGATTGAGTTGATGATAGGATAATTGATTGATGAAAGATTTAATTTGTTTGTTGTTTCTTGATGTAGTTTGAATGATGATTGCTCTCGGATCAAGCACATGACCCAACTCGATGAACCCTAAAGGACTTGACCTAGGGGGCTCATCGATAGATGGCCTTGCCTATGTAGCAGTGCATAGAGACCTCGTAGTTCGACACGACTTGAATTTGTCTTATTTGACAAAATACTAGGTCATGATTTTATTTGGACAACCTAAAGGGACTGACCTAATGCCTCGGGGGCTCATTTAAGATGAGTCTTGCCTACGTAGCAAACACGCAGAGGCAACGTAGTTCGACCACTCTAACAAAACTGATTCAGACTCAGACTCTATTTTTGGGATTTTTGAAACTTTTTGATTTTTTGGGATTTTGAAATGTTTTGATTTTTTTTGGATTTTGAAATATTTTGGTTTTTTTTTGGGTTTTGAAATGTTTTGATGTTTTTTTTTTCAGGACATTATATGATTTTTTCAGGACATTTGATGATTTTTTTTGATTTTGAAGGTTTTAAAGGGGTGATACCATGTATTATTTCCCATGAAGATGGAAGTCAAGGAATTGCCCCCAGTTGAGTATAGGACAAATTTATTATGTGCGAGGGGAAGCGACGAATGCGATAGGTGGATATGAAAGCGAAGGATGCTAAATGTCGGTGGTTTTTGGTTCATGGAAAGGATGGCACTTTATTATGGATGAATGAGACTTTATTATGGATGATAACTATAGGGATCATGAAAAATGCATGTGAAAGATATCCACAATCAACCAGGAAGGCATGCACACGAATCCAAGGACAAACATGATCTTGCCCCTAGTCAAGCTGAGAACCAATTGATAGGTGATGATGACGATGACAATGTTGTTTGATAGGGGAAGGACACATCCCGACACAACATGAGGATGATGATTATGTGACTAAAGGATCAAGGTTCGCAATAGGGCTAGGAACAAAGCCAAGAAATGTTTTGGATGATGTACTAGGTTACATAGCAAGATTGTATGGATTAGACTCATTACATTTGGAATGACTAACCTTAGAACTAGATGGGATTATGGAGGGAACTTGGATAAGTGGATTAGAATCCTTAAACCAATAACAAGGGAAACCAAGTCTAACAATAGGTATGAAAAGATAATGGATTGCTTTTGGCAAAGGATAAGAGACATGAGGATTATTGGATGGAAGAATTAGGATATGATCTCCAAGGACTATTTTGCATAGGAACAATTTATTTTCTCCAAGATATGGGTTTGGATAAATTCTATGAAGGAAATGACATGATATTTCATGGGTAGTGTATGACCAAAGGATAGACATGTCCAACATTTTAACAAAGCATGATTTATGTTTGTACCCCATTTCTTATCAAGATCATGGTAGATGGGAGAATAGATGGAAATGATAGGGCTTACATTGATAGGTGGAAGTTTCATGAGAAAGGCATGGAAGATGAGACAACTTGCCCCCAAGTGTAATAATCCACATAGATAATTTCTCTTACACATGACGCCTGTTTGCCAGGTTTTCATCATGGTACTTATCCAAAGTGCCATAAAAATAGTTTTCACTATTGGACGAAATTTTTCTCTTTACTATTTTTTTTTTCTTTCCTTTTGATGATGTCACACAAGACGCCTGCTTGCCAGGTTTTCATCAAGGTGAAATGTTTTTTGACTTTTTATATCGATTTGATAGTTTGGATGACTGTTGATTGTTCTGAATCTTTTGATGGTGTTGATGTAGATACTAGTGTCATGATATGCCAATAGTGACCTTTATGGAGTAATTGTCTTGTCAAGATCATAGCACTTGCATACAACTGATCGATGTCATTGTGATCCTCTCTGATAGTAGTGTTGGCCTTATCAGAATATGCACATCGTGATAGAGTACCATGGGAGTCCTTATGATAAAGGGTTGTTGCCAAAATGCGATGGATTTGGGAAGTAGGATTTTTAGACTTTAGGCGAGATGCAAGATTATGATGGATGATGGTAGGTGTGGATGGAATATTTGGTGTTTTGGATGTAGCAATTTTTATTTTCCAAACTTGGGATGGTGGATGATGGAGTTTGGAATTTTGATTAGGATAGTGTTTGGAACTAACATTTTTGTATGCCTTTCTTGATGACCATTTTAAAGGAGGTGGACATTTACTATATGTGGGAGTCCTCTTTTCTTGTGGCTCCATATTTTGATTGACTTTTGGATTTGAAATATTTTCTTTGTTTGATCCATTTTTCTTTGGGATCCATTTTAACTTCATTTGTCCACTTGAATTTTTTTTTGATTCAATGGCCTTTGACATTTGATTTTGAATTTTGGATTTATAATAATTTTCTTTTTGTTGGTTCCAAATGGAAGATTTATTCATGTAGGAATGATGGTTTATGGTGTGGATGGAAGGAGTGTTGGCAACAACCTTATGACAAGGACTACTCATGGCCCCCATTTTGATGTTTGTATTGGATAAAGTTTCTCCCAATATCAAGGAGGTACCACTAACATCATTTGATTCTCTAATTGAAGAATAACCAAGACCTTGATGTCTAATATTTGCATAAAATTGTATTCGTTCTATAATGCCTTGCTCATGTAGGCCTAGTCCTCTTCCTTGATACTGCATGCTCTGATAGATTTTGTTTCCGATGAGGTATTTTTTATTTTGAAAACAAGATGCTAACCCATCATTTTGTATGTGGAAACTGTTACTTAGAATCTCCTCATCTACAAGAAATCCTACTTTGACAAAGGTGGATGCTCCTAGTTGATAGGATGTTTTGGATTCATCATTCATCATGCTTGTTTCTTCTTGATCATTTGGGATATGAATTTGATTTGTTGTATATTTTATATCTTCTTCTTTGACTTGACCCATAGTAGCTTCTCTATGTTCTTCTTGATCCATAGTATCCTTTTTATATTCTTGTTTGACTTGATCAATAGTAGTTGTTTTATGCTCTTCCTTGATGTTATCCATATCATTCATTTTATTATCTATGTGTCCAAAGGAGGCAAGTGTCTCATTTTGGAAAATGGAGGTATTTTGTGTTTGGATGGGATCATCTTCAAATGTTTGATCATGAATGGCATAAAGGTCAATAAGAGGATCATTTTGGATTTCTTGTCCAATGGTAGGATCTTGGTCAAAAATAGGTGTATCTTGGAGAACATGGTTGTGAATAGACTCTTGAACAAGGATAGGTGTATTTTGGATGCCATGATTATCTAGAAGGACTTCTCGGATGGACTTAAGGATGGGGTCCTGGGATGAACTACTTTGATCTTGACATGAAGGTGAAGCTATGATGTCATGCTTTGGAATTTTATTTTGACATGTATCCCAAGGTGCAGGCAATGTGATGTGGTGTTGGAGACCCTGACCAAATGTGTTTTCATGACCAAATGTATCTTGGGATGGAGTGGATGGAAATGGGCTAGTGGATGATGGACTAGGATAAGATGTGGAGGATTGGAATGGACTAGTGGATGATGGATTATGATAGGATGTGGAGGATTGGAATGGACTAGTGGAAGGTTGGTTTCCCTTGTCAAAGTTAGGATAGGGATGACTAATGGAAATTTGTTGTTGATCAATGGCATGGATTGTGCTAAGCGATTCTTGATAGTGAGGGTAGATGGATGAAGGACTAAAGCTTATGGAGTGTTGGTAAGAAGGGTATGTGAGTGGCTAGTATTGGTGATTGAGGATTGATTGATATTCAGCTTGACTACGAAGAAGATCAAGGTAAAGTGAAGACATGGTCATGAATTTGGATTAGGATGGATAAGGAAAAAAAAATAGTGAGGACCATACAAAAATTGTGACCTTTGGATGACAATGCAAGGTTCCAATGCAAAATGGATATGAAACTATGCTATTTTCTTTTTTTGTGATTTTCAAAGATATAAGGATGCAAAGTGCCAATGTACCTAAGACCAAGATTAAGGAATGGTGGAATGATAATGACCCTATTACCAAGGATATGATATGCAAGGATGAACCTATGGGTAAATGCAAACTAAAGATGTCACTAATGGAAGATTTGAGGAATTTTCTCTCTGGTTTTTGATAGATGTTGTTTGACATCAAATTGGACAAGTTTGGTCTTGGGTTTTAGACTACAAAATTTGGAATTGTTTCAAGTTGAATGTGTGTGTTTCCAAATTTAAGTAATGGTGTTTGTTTGAATGTTTGAGAAAAAAACTTGGAAAACACAATATTTTGTCTTTGAAAATTTGAAAACATGCACAATGATGACAAGCACAACCCTAGGTTAAGCAAGGACAATATTCACTAGATTCCACATGGGTTTCCCAAGCCACACTTATTCTTAGCGTGTGAATCCAAAAGCTTGGCCACACGGGCTCCCCCTTACATTGCAATCACTTCTCAGGCCAACCAAGCTTTCAACCCCCATAAAACTCTCATGGTAGGTTGATCGCCTCTACTAAGAACTACCAGAATGTGGATGCCTTCACAATGACCATTGTTATGCTAGCAAATAGAAGGATTTTGGAAAATACACAAAGGTTTTTAGTTCGGGACCCCCGTCCGAGTGGCCATACATGGGGCACAAGATTAAGCTCTGTATAGGAGGAACTCCAACTTGAAGACGTTATGCTCAACAGGGTTTTGGGGAGTACTACTTGATCCGTATGACACATCCGCACTCATAATCCTAGGATTTCCCTTAGGATTCACATTTATATACTGGTCGGGGGTAGCTTGGCCAAAAAGCTCCATTTCAGGTCTGAGTCACCTTGGGATGAGTATTTTTTCCCACCAAGGAAGGCCCAAGTTCTAGAGGCAATAATTGTTTCTCTTACACCTAGGATCGCATAAATGTGCAAGGGGAGATGATACTTTGATTATTGCATCAAAGGGTAACACAAAATTGAAGACACTTGTAAATTTTAATTACCAAATGATAATGTGAGGAGGACACACAAGACACTTTGTTCATTTTAAAAGTTTAACTTGATGTGAAACAAACAAAGTTCATTTTAAGCCAATGACATGAAATGCATGTTCATTTTAATCAATGAGTGTGCATGCAATTTGTGTTCATTTTAATCCCATGACATGAAATGCATGTTCATTTTAACCAAGGATTGTGAATGCAATTTGCATTCATTTTAAGCCCATGACATGAAATGCTTGTTTATTTTAACCAATGAGTGTGAATACAAATTGTGTTAAGTTTAATCCCATGAAATGAAATGCATGTTCATTTTAACCAATGAGTGTGCATGCAATTTGTTGTAGTTGTTGAAAACAAATAAAATTGATTATGCCTAAAGAAATGAAAAGCACAATTTTTGTTTCTAAAGAAACAATTTTTAGACTCCCTCCAAGTTGTGCTACATGTTAAAAACAAGAGATTAGTAACTCAAAAGAAAAGGTTAATGGCAGCAGCAAATTAAAACAACCATAACTTTCTCAAAACATAACGAAATTTCAAATCGTTTATATCCATGGAAAACCAAAACTCAAACCTTCAAAACCTAGAAATTATTTTTCCAAGATTCTGCATAAAAGAAATGTTATAGTCAAAAGAAAACGCGGGTTTTAACAGGTAAACTAAAAACATAGCAGATACTAAAATAGCCATAAATTTCTTAAATCTTAATGAAATTTTAAACCGTTTGATGTTTCGGAAATCTGAAAATGAGGGCTACAAAACCCAGATGATTAATTTTAAAGACTTTATGTGCCGATTTTTTTGTGCTTAAAAGAAGATGATGGGATTTTATGTAACTTTTTGGTTGTAACCTGCAAAACAACCAAACAAACAAGAAAACAAATTATTCTTTTTTTTGCAAAATTATTCGATTCACGTCGGGTTCACCAATATAAGATGGGGAAAATCAAATTAGATTAGATCAAGTGACAATCAAACACTTCTAAACTAAAATCCCAATCTAAGCAAGAGAAAACAAACAATGCATGAGTAAAATGAAAGCATCACACTAAAATACTCCCCA
>VCHN02003796.1:0-13340 GCA_007115665.2 Sequoiadendron giganteum
AAAGAACACATGAATTAAATGAATAGCCTTCGACTATTTAATTCATGTTCCCAATATCTAAATAAAGCAAAGGGCCGACCCTATATTGATTCGCATAATTCTCTTATTGATTGGCCGACCTAAATTGTATTTAATGATTTATCATATTTCTCTAAAGAGGCCGACCTAAGTAAAGTGGCGCCTTATGATGTATAAATACAGGGTCAATTGTCATTGTAATCATATTCCATCTCAAGCAAGTTCGCATTTATCATTAAGAGCAGAATTCGCATTTGCAGCAGCAATCCGATTTCAAGGAAGAAGATATTCATTTGTATCTTGTGTATCTAGGAGAGGTGCGACCTCATTACATTCTTTATTGGCCATTGCTGGGCCTGAGTTGTAAGCAAATTTCTGCTAGTTGTTCTACATTATAGAAGAGATCATTTGCTGGGTTTTTCTCCCTCAAGAGGAGGGTTTTCCCAGGGTATCTTGTTGTGTTCATTGTCTTATGTGTTGCAATTCTATTAGGTGCTTTCATTGTTTAATCTGATCTAAGAAACACTCACATGGTATCAGAGCGGGTTTGAAAAAGATCGTGATCAGATTTAGTTGCAGCACTCACTCTAATCTTTTTCAGTCTATCTTCTATTTCAAATTTCAAGATGGTGAATGGTCTGAAAATCGAGGATAGACTCGAAGGAGTTTCTAACTACACATCATGGAGGTTCAGGATCATGCTAACATTGGAAGAGAATGATTTGGCCGAGTTTGTGAAAACAAAAGTTCTCGAACCTGAGGAGGAAGAAGAGAAGTTGCAGTGGAGGAAGAAAGATACTAGGGCAAAGAAAGTGTTGGTTGATTCCGTCAAAGATCATATTGTTCCGATTGTCTTCAAGTTGGATACTGCAAGGGAGATGTTCAAAACATTGGAAGAGATGTACGAAATCAACAACACCAGTCGTGCTCTAACCTTGAAGCAACAACTACTTCACATTAAGATGGCGGAAGAAGAGTTTGTCATCACCTACTTCATGAAGATTTCCGAATTGAGAGATCAACTCTCTACCATTGGTCATATTGTTGATGACAAGGATTTGACCATGATTGCTCTCAATGGTCTTTCGCTTTCATGGGAGTCGTTTATTCAAGGAATCAGTGCAAGATCTAAACTTCCCAAATTTGATCGATTGAGGATTGACTGCATTCAAGAGGAGTCGAGACTAACGGCAAGGGGCATTGGTCAAAGTTCAAAGAATGAAGATTTACATGTTCTCGCCTCTCATTCATCGAAGAAAGGAAAAGGTTGGAAGAAAGGATTCTTTAAAAGGAATCGAGACAATGGGTCAGATGGTGCTCCTGCATTCAAGAAGAAGTGGGACCTCTCTCGTGTTCAATGCTTTAAATGTGACAAATTTGGTCACTATGCGAGGGATTGTCCTACCAGGCCTAATCAGCATGCTTCATTTGCGGATGTGATTGAGATCTCTCCCCAAAATGATTCTAGTGAATTTCTACTCTAGTCATGGGCCTATGTTCAAGCTGTGAAGGTTGTGCACTAAGCGCAAGAACAACATATCATACGGTGTCCACTCTTCTGAATATTTAAGAGATAAGTATTCTTTGTTTTTTTTGTATTTACTATTCTAGGGTAAAATTCAATTTGTTGAGTTATGCAATTCTGACATTATTTACTTAGGATTATGTGTGACTAGTAAATAGTGATCACTGTAATAAAATTCTTTAGATTTATTCATTGCAAGTAGGATCATGCCAATTTGTGAAGTTTGTCTTTTATTTTTCTGAGATTAGCTCTTCTGTGAAATTGAAAGAAAGACATGTCATGATTAATGAATTAATTATCTATTTCTCAGGAGATTTTGAAATCCATGAGATAAGTATTGCATGGTTGAATAATGTTCATGAATTGTTTTTGTAATTATTAAGAGGCTCTTACATTGAGATATCTTGAGCATCTAGCAATCTGCATCTGGAAAGATTGGATATCGAAGTCTTACCGAATGAAGAAATGATCAAGCTTGGAGTCATAGCTTGCAATCATTGGACTACATTAATGGCTGGAGATATCTCTTGAAGTCAATGTACCTTTCAGGTCGTCATTGTGTTCAAACTGTGAAGGGTATGGATTGATTTGAGCTCAAGTACAACGTATCACACTATGTCCAACATTTGGACCTATCAGAATAGTTAAAAAGATAAGTATTCTTTGGTTGCTGAGGTATATCATTTATTTATTCTTTGGATCTTGTAATTAAGAGAGATAGTAGATTCTCTTGAATTGTGTTGTGTTCACTAGCATAAGATCTTTGGAAAAATTTCATTCATGATATAACTTGTACGATTCTAATCTTGATATTTCTTTGGATAATTATGGACTGTTAGTAATCTCTATCTAAAATGCTTCCTGGACAGGTTTAGGGGAAAGAAGATGATAAGAGATTACTTAGTGATGAAAAGCTTGAGGCATCTTGTGAAGAAGTCATGTCAACCAAAGAAATGATCAAGAGGGAGTAAACACTAGAAGGACTGAGTTGGTGGCTAGAGGGAGTACATCTCCAGAAGTCTTCTTTGCAATCTCTGAAGCCAGGATCGAGAGGGAGTCTCAGTATCAGTGTTCCTTTGTTTAATGAGTTCTTCTTTGAGAGAAGTTCGAGGTGAAATTCCTTGATAATGCAATTCTCTATTGAGAGAGAATTGAGGTGCAAGCCCTTGATAATGCAATTCTCTGTTGAGAGAGAGTTGAGGTGCAAGCCCTTGATAATGCAATTCTCTGTTGAGAGAGAGTTGAGGTGTAAGCCCTTGATAATGCAATTCTCTATTTGAGAGATTTGAGGTGAAAGCCCTTGTTTCCACCCTCTGGGAGAAGCTATGGTGGATGTCATGTGTGTGACTCCATGACAGCATCACGTGAGGGAATCCGTGATGATTTTATTTATACCATCTATGGAAGTAGCCATAATGATTAATATCACCTTGAGGTGATATTCTATTTTGTTTTCGTTCTAATATGATGTGTCTTGTGCAGATGGAAGTTCATCCCTAGCTGAGAGGGAGTGTTGATGTTATTGCAGCTGTGGTCTGCACTTCATCCGCACAAAGAACACATGAATTAAATGAATAGCCTTCGGCTATTTAATTCATGTTCCCAATATCTAAATAAAGCAAAGGGCCGACCCTATATTGATTCGCATAATTCTCTCATTGATTGGCCGACCTAAATTGTATTTAATGATTTATCATATTTCTCTAAAGAGGCCGACCTAAGTAAAGTGGCGCCTTATGATGTATAAATACAAGGTCAATTGTCATTGTAATCATTCCATCTCAAGCAAGTTCGCATTTATCATTAAGAGCAGAATTCGCATTTGCAGCAGCAGTCCGATTTCAAGGAAGAAGATATTCATTTGTATCTTGTGTATCTAGGAGAGGTGCGACCTCATTACATTCTTTATTGGCCATTGCTGGGCCTGAGTTGTAAGCAGATTTCTGCTAGTTGTTCTACATTATAGAAGAGATCATTTGCTGGGTTTTTCTCCCTCAAGAGGAGGGTTTTCCCAAGGTATCTTGTTGTGTTCATTGTCTTATGTATTGCAATTCTATTAAGTGCTTTCATTGTTTAATCTGATCTAAGAAACACTAACAAAAAGAACTATTTTGTTTTAATTATTTTGCATTTAATGTTTCCCTATTTGTTGTTGTTCATATCAGATGAAAAAACGTATTGCATTGATTGTTAACTTTGATTTAAACTTTTTAAACAACTTATTGTATCAAAACAATTTTCTCTAATAGTTCATTGACCTAAAATCAAAAAATTACTCTTGTTTATGGCATTTAGGTATTGAACATGTATCTTGCATCCTAATCAAATCAAACCCATTAGTATGGAAGGAGTTCTTTTAGAGTGTTTTATTCCTTATGAAAGAAACCAGCATTGCAGATTCTGCTCCAAACAATTGACATATTGCTTCCAATGCTGAAATACAACCCCAAGGGGTTTACACAAAAATATTGAACCAGAATTAGTGCGATGACCAAACAAAAACCGACGCATATGAATTATACTATCATAACTGGCTACTTCCTCTGGACATGATAAACCTTCAGGAGTTGTTATAATGGGTTATGGAGTAGCCAATTTACATCATAATATCATATGCCTAGGTACATTATATGGTGGGACTATTATTGATGATTTATAAACCAGTCATAGCCAAGCTCTATATGAACATCATGTGTAACTAATGAGGGAGCCCTCTCTAATTTTACATGTATTGCATTGTCCATGTATTGAGATACTATATCTTCCAAATGTTAATATTATAATGAAGATAATCTCATTTACAAGAATGTTGTTTCTTATCTATGATTATGTTCTATTGATTTATAGAATGCTATGATTTTGATAGCACATAGCTTGTAGTCAATTGATACCTTGCGAATTTACCAATTCCTTGGTTACATTTCAAGGTACAACAAACTAAGCCAGCAAACCTTATTTGTGAAGATTGTTCTGTTTTCTTTGATAATATACTTGGCTAAAGCAAATGTATGGAAGGCCGTTCAAAGCACAAAACCATTGTTTTAGAATTCTTGGGATTAAACTCCTTAATTACAAAGGAAACAAACAATGGTTTTTGCAAAGAACAAGCTTCTGTACTTAGGTTGTATAATTAGCAAGTAAAGAGTTAAGTATGGTCCAACTAAGATATAACCCCTCCTTGATTGGCTAACTCCTAACATTGTGAACAATTTGAGATAATATGATGGATTGTACAATTTCTAGTTAATGGGTTGTACAATTTCTAGTTAATGGGTTGTGCAATTTCTATAGAATTTTGTTCAAAGATTTTGTATACATTATGGCACCCATGACTAAACTTAACAAAGAAGTATCATTTCGAATGGACAGACACAGCAGAAGCCACGTTCCAACAAATCTTTATTGGCTGCAATCTTTACTTTATGCTTCTAAAACATCAACCCTTGCTGTATCCTACTAAAACAGTAAAATTCTCCATAGCAGATTTATCTATAGCCTTTCATGGCTTCATTTGCTTTATTATATTTCCATAACATGGACTTATATTATTTTATTTCTATTCTCCCTGAAATAGCATAATGCTTTATAGTTTATAGTTTATACTCACCCTAATTTCCTACATATCTTATTTCTGGGAAATTTTTGAGATCTTTTCAGGACCATCTTAACCTTCAGACATATGAGCAAACAGAGACTCTGTAAAGAATGTCCACACACTTTAAAACCCCAAAATCAGCCATGTACTTTCCAACCGTGGCCTCAAATCCAATGACTTTTGTGTTAAACACAAAATCAATTCTGAAAATTGCATTACATGTTTTTGTTTAGACGAATATTTTGTGTCACACGTTTTCTTCAAGATGAATGACAAATGTCATATATAATTGGTAACATGATCAATTTCACGCTAGAAGAACAAGCTTCAAGAATAATCATGAGGAATACGAGATTGAAGCTCAAAATGCCAAGGGTATAAACACAATTACTCCTAACGCTTATTTCTCTACTAATTATTATTTCAAGGAGCAAAATATTTAGAATGTACAAAAAATGAAAGAAAAGTCATCTAA
Source organism: Sequoiadendron giganteum (assembly GCA_007115665.2). NCBI lineage: Eukaryota > Viridiplantae > Streptophyta > Pinopsida > Cupressales > Cupressaceae > Sequoiadendron > Sequoiadendron giganteum. Next base: position 5,614 of record VCHN02003796.1, read on the forward strand.
ACTACTACCTAATCCACGTATTTTTGTGTCAGAAGACCACAACTATCAACTAACCAGAAATTACAGGAAGCAGCAAGGACCATTTCATTATTAGCAGTTACTTTTCTAAGGTTGGGGAGGAATAATCCAACAAGATACTGGGATCATTCAACAAGTTCTCACATCCTGGTGATGAACCACAAAAAGCAACCCGAATCATCGATTTGTAACAAGAATTGTAGACAATTTCTCCTCCAAGCATGTTTTCCTAAAATCTATGGATTGCAGAAGCTTGAAATCTCTAATAGGAATAATTCAACCGAATGTTAGACGGAAAATAAATCGAATTGTCATCATTTGATTTGGGCAAATTTGGGGAGGCATTACAACCACTTACGTGTAGTGGAGATAGTATACAGAGATTTCGCGATAATTAATTGTAATCGCCCAAATCCAAGATGATTGGTGTCAATCGCTCATACTATGCCCACAATTAACTTAAATTCAAGAAAATTAAAATTGAAAATAAGGGGGAAGACTAGCGAGGGTAGAAGATTGGAAGAACTTACCGGTGAGAGCAATAACCCTGGGCTTAGTCATGTGGCGGGCCAAACGACCAGAGACGCCCCAGATCCCTCGACTTTTCGACACCTTCACCGCCAATACCACTTTCTCTTTCGAATCATGCAATGCCATTTCTGCGGCCTTCACAACCTCGTCATCGCCCGCTCCCCCGTTCATCATATTTAGCCGCTGTGAGTGTTCTGGAAGAACTTTAAGGCCCGACTGTAATCGGCAAGGATTATAGGAAATCAAATTTTAGTAGATCTTACAGGTCCGATTCCAGCTGTAGAGCGACGAAATCCTTGTTCCCGTTGAAGTCCGACATTAATGTGTCGTGAGATCAATAAAACAAGAGGTGGAATTCAAAAATATAAATATTTCTGAAATTCAGAGATTAAACTATTAGCAATCGTACTTACCGTGCAAAGCGCACGCTGATAGGTATTTACAGTGAGGGTACTACGTAAATATGAAATTTGTAACACCCGCCGTCAACATAAACTATAGGGGAGAGGATCCACTAGTTGTGCATCCTAATTTTAGGTTTTTCAAAATCTTATATGGAAATTTCAAATCACTCTCAATTTTTTTTCAGTAACTTATTTGTCAAGTCCCTTGCTTATGAATAACTTTCATTTCAGAACCACACCAGCTTGCTTTTTGTCAAGGTGTCCAAAAAGACCAAAAAAAATAGTGAGACCAATACTTTGCATTCACGCATGAGTAGTTGAGCACTGATGTGGCATCACATGATTGGTTGTTTTTTAGATCAAAGGAATACATTTTGTTTAATTATGGGTAGTCAAGTCACAACTATTGGGCATTATATAAACAACTACTATCACAACTATTAGACATTATATAAACAACTACTACCACAACTATTGAAACATGTTTAACTACTAGATCCTCTCCCCTAGCAATGCAAATCTGATTAGGGGAGAGGAGTCGATACATGTGTGGGGTCCAAAACGTGTTAAAGGATATGTGCAGATAGGAACCCACAATGATACATTAAGTATTCAACAAAATAAATTTTAATTTGAATAAAAAAAGCATATTATGTTCAAATAATGATCTGTTATTATATGCGCAATATTTAGTTTATATTTATTTGCAAAATAAATACATAATGGTAGTCAAACAAGTCAGACTATATTCATTGTATTTTTGACAGATCAGAAACGAAATCCATGGTGCTCATAAAAGAGCCATATGATAAAAGTAGACCCCCAAATTTCAAAACATAAAAACTCAACTGTCACATTAACATAAGACTCCCTAACATATATAGACAACTACACATCAAAATAGAACTACCATGTCAACACCATATAAGCCCATATGTCCCATCATGGAATCATAATATATCTTATTATAACCAACTTTCTCACTAAAACATGACCCCTTTAACATGTATAGGCATTTGTTTGTCCCATCTACCTAAGTGAACCGCACACCTATTGGTCACTTCACCTTCACGCCCACCTACATTAAACACAAACAAGCTTTAACGATGTCATTCTTCCTATAAAAACAAGTGCAAACATTCCACCAAACTAATCAACTCAAAATTTAATGGAAAAAACATATCAAATCTGCAATTTATGCCATTCAAATTTCAAAATCGAAACAGGACGGGAATTTAATACGCCATACCAAACAAGCATGAAACAAATCATAATCATTCCTAATTCAATAGGCATGAAATCCTTACAGACTTATCTTATTCTAGATTGAGCAACATAAGAAGAAGAGGAGGCACCAACACATAATTGAAACTACTAGCTTTCGTATTGTTCCAAGTATTCCTCTACATGTGTTATATAAAGATTATTTATATTATTTATGCTTGTGAATGTGTTTCCCTTTTATAGAATGTAAGAGTAGTTCCCAATTTGTTGTGCATGTTCATGTGTATATTGTACATGCCTATCATATATGAGATTAGTTACTCTTATTATTTTTCATTTGTGTGTTTTATAATGTTCTTCATTACAAACATAGGTTAAAAGTTGTGTTTCCCTTGTATACAATGTAAGTGTAGTTTCAAGTTTGTTGTGTATGTATATGTGTATATTGTGCATGCCTATCAAATATGAGATTTATTGAACCCTTATTGATTTCCATCCCTTTGCTTTATTTTGTTCTTCAGTAGAATCATAGGTTAACAATCATGTTTCTCTTGTATATAATGTAAGTGTAGTTCCCAATTTGTTGTGTCTCTATATGTGCATATTGTGCATGCCTATCAGATATGAGATTTATTAAACTCTGACTTACTATTTTTCATCCCTTTGCCTTATTTTATTCTTCAGTAGAGTCATAAGTTAAGAGTTGTGTTTCCCTTGTATACAATATAAGTGTAGTTCTCAATTTGTTGTGTGTATATGTGTATATAGTACATGCCTATCAAATATCAGATTTTCTTAACTCTAACTTACTATTTTTCATCTTTTTGTCTTATTTTGTTCTTCAGTAGAGTCATAGAGTAACAATCGTGTTTCCCTTGTAGACAATGTAAGTGTTGTTGCCATTTTATTATGTGTATATGTGTTTACTATACATGCCTATCAGATATGATATTCATTAAACTCTAACTTATTTTCATCCCCTTAAATTTTTTTGTTCTTCAGTAGAGCCATAGGTTAACAGTTGTGTTTCCCTTATATATAATGTAAGTGTAGTTCCCAATTTGTAGTGTGAGTATATGTGTATTATGTATATGCCTGAGAATGTCAATATTGATCACAATGAAGTTATTTCACCCACTATTGTGTTCTCCATTACAGTCATAGGTTAGTAGTCTTGCCTTGTATATGTGTATTCCTATATATACATAATAGTATATGTATATAATCTTGCTCTTGTTCTTCATTTGAGTCATAGGTTTACAATTCCTTTACTTTAATTTGTTCTTCGTTATAGTCTTGTTTTGTATATATGTGAATTGTTAATGTTCATGCTCAACAATAACAACTACTAGTAGATTGTTTATGTCTTAGCCAGTGTTTGTTGTTGTTTAGAGTATTTTTTCATGTCAATGCAAGATACGAAAAAGAAAATACATAAAACATTCTACCAAAATATGCAATCAAAAAAAATCTTGGTGGATATTGACTTTCAACATGTGCATCTATGATTGGAAAAAAAAAATTGTAAACATAAATAGACCAATTAATCTTTTTTTCAAGCATCACTGTCATCTTATGCACAGTACACTGTCATTGAATATGAAAATTCTTATGTATTATTATCTAAAGAAGTAAAAATATGTTTTTGTTTTTTCACAAGTATTGGTTTTAATTCTACTTATTTTGTGCAGATGGATAAGGTAGATTGAATGACGACCCATACTGCAAAAAAAAGAGCCATGATAAGGTTTCCTTCCCACAAAAGAGGTGTTAGAATCCCCCAAAAAGCAAATCCTCTAGTTAGTGCAAACAACAATCTACAACCTGTTGTGCTAGTAGTGAAGGTTACTACACTTCGAATATCACAGAATATAACAATGCAACAATGATTGTAGTCGACAAACGACATAACAAGGGCACTCCAAGATGTAGAGGAAAACGGCATGTCCATAAGGGGTGCATACAAAAATAGGAAAATCTCAACAGCCACACTCTCCAAATGGTTAAGTGGCCTTACAACCATGTCTACGAAAGGTCCTCCAATTGTCATCACTAAAGAGGAAGAATTTATTATTGTTGAATGGTGCAAAGAAATGGTTGTGGTAGGCCATAGTCTTGATATTGTCAATCAAAAGGCATAAGGCATCCAAATTTGTGAAAGTAGACCCGACCCTTTCAAGAGTGGGCTCTTAGAGAAGTCCTAGTGGACTAATTTTAACAAGCAACATCTAGAATTGATGTTGCAGATAGTTGAAGGGCTGGACAAAGATAGGGCAGTGAACCTTAGACCTATTGTTGTATCTTCTTTCTACAAGACATTGTCCACAATATATGATGCAAATCCATATGGTCCTCATTGCATTTGGAACAATGATGAAACTAGTATGCACACAGTCAAAAATGGCATGATGAGGGTGTTGGCTAGAAGAGGTAGTAGGAGTGTGTCTTGCACTATTCCAAAGAGTCGAGAATGGATAACTATTTTATGTTGTGTTAATGTTGTTGAGAAAATCATTCCAAGGTTTTACTTGTTTAAGGGGGAAAAATAGTTAAATAATTACATTGCAAGTTACGAACCAGGTGCTTGCATGGCACCTTAGTCGCATGCATGGATGACAAAGGAACTATTTATGAATTGGTTGCACCACTTTTCATGATCACATCAAGGTGGCGTGTCACTCACCAACAGGTTGTCACTGATTTTTGATGGCCATGGAAACCATGTTGCACTCACAACCATCCAAAAATCAAGAATGTTGAGTATTGATTTACTAACTTTGCTAGCACACACTTCACATAAACTATAGTCATTAGATTTCAGTGTGTTTTCTCCTTTCTAAACATACTTCAAATTTGAACATGCATCATGGTTGGAAAGGTATCCAAACCTCAAAATCAAGAGGGCAGAACTTGTAGAACTAGGCAACAAATCGTTGTTAAAAGCTTTGATAGTTTCAAATACCACATCAGGATTTAGAAGGATTAGGATATGGCCCCTCAATCTCAATGGACTCACGGATGACATGCATGCCAACAACACATTTCAGGTCAACATAGGTGAGGATTCTTCTATAATGTAAAACATCCTTAACCTTTCAGGAGTTATTGTTTCAAGATATGATGTCGCACAAACATTATTGTCCAATCTTCTAGATGGTCAATTGCAGTCTACAACAGAATCAGAGGTACACAAGCATTTACCACATTCACCTTATAACAATCCTATTGATTTAGTTTCACAAGTGGTGGTTGATCAACAACCTCCTAACATGGTGGTCAACCAACTTGATGAATCAGAGGATAGTCTTAGTCTTCCCTCGCAATGTAGCCAACTGTCCTAGTTGGTGGAGAGAGCCATGAATCTAGGTATTGATTTGCATGGCCAACAATAACAAGGTATTTTTACTCCCGCTACCACCACCCACATTTTTTCTACCTAAAAGGGTGTATTATTATGTTGATTATGGCACTTCAGATTTTGGAGGCAATGCAGATTTAACTTAAGACTCATAGACAGTGGACAATGAGTTTGAGGACAACATTGAGTCACAAATGGATTAGACACAAGAAACAAAAACAATTCCATACATCATCATCATCAAATTCCTTAAGTTTCTTGTCCACATTGACAATAAAAAACAACAATGGTGGCGATAACAGAATTCAGTTGAGCAAACAATCTCAACTCTTAACAATAAATGACTACATGAATTTGTTATTGCAATAGGAGGAAAGGAAGAAAGAGATTTATGAGATCAAATCTCAAAAGAAACAAGAGAATGATGAGAAAAAGGCAACGCCTATTATGGTGAGGAAAATGAAGGAGCAATCCAAGATAGATAAGGAGATACTATGTAAAGAAAAAGAGCACTTGAAAGTACAATAGAAGAAGGATTGAGACACCAAAAAGGAGCAAGAGAGGCTTTAGATGGAATATGATAGAAAGGAAAAAGAGATTGAGGTAGCATAGAAGGATTTATGGCAAGAAAGACAATTAAGCACTCCTACTAATCCCTTTTCACAAAATAATGCAGTATTCTAAGATTCACTGAACATAAATATCCAGCACTATTTTATTCCAATTAATTATTCAACTATCTCCCAATTTGAGGTAAGGTGCAATTACTTTCCAAGTCATACAAGTAGTCAGGATGTACATCATATCCCACAGATCTATATGTTCCTATCAATTGTTCACCACTCACCACATCACATGTAACCTACACCCAATTTTCTACTCTAACTCCAAGTCATGTAACCAGCGCTCCACACTGATCGGTAGGGGATGATAACATGGTTTCCGTTGATGCCTTAAGCAACCAACCAACAATTATCTATCACACTAGCTCCTAATTATTTTCTACCTTTGTTTTTTTGAGGTTGGTATGGAGTAATCATTGAAGCAACATCAACATCTATAGAGGCAAACTTTTTTTTGTTTTGGTTTGTGTAGTGTAGGAAATAAGTATTCCTTTTACATTTTCACTCTTAATTTGGGACTTAATTAAAATGGACTTAACTGTGCATTATTTTTAGTGTTGTAGAGTGTACCTCTTTACACTTTCACACTTATTTAGGGCTCCTTTAATTAATTGAGGTTAATTTTCTTTAATTGGCCCCTTTAATTCAAATCTAAACTTAGTTAATTGCATTTTTCGAAGAGGAAAACCTAACATTCATTAATGCCTTAACACTAATCATTGAGCAATGTGTGCCCTAGGTAAGTGACCTAGGACCCATTCGCCCATGGGTGAATGCGTCCTCACTTAGACCTAGGACCTAAATTTTAATTATGTTTTTGGCAGCATTTTAATATTTTCAAATCTATATTTCAATGTCGTCGTGTGATATTTGAATTTTAGGAAATTAAGAATAAATTACTATAAATACAAGGGATATTTTATCAAATCAACTAAGAAGTTTTCAATTAGATTTTTGAGAGATTAATTACAAGAGCCAAGATTATTGTCAAGACTATTCAAGAGAAGATGTATTCATCATTTGTTACAACAATCAAGATCCAAGCATTATATTAAAGTTGCGTGGAATCATGCATGTTTTTGGAGCTAACATTGTGATGTAGGTTTCATGATTCAAGCAAGAATTCAAAGTATCATTTCAAGCAAAGATTCAAATTCAAGGTTTGTATCCATTGAAGCTATTGCATGCAAGTTTCAGACCTCCATCATCGAAAGTTCATCCAAGTGTTTGGTGAGTTGTGACATTGATTTTTTCATTCACCATCCCTTTCATGCTATTTCATTTCATTTCAAGGTTTAATTATCAAAACGGGGTTTGACCAAGGAAAATCCCCATTCACCCAAAAACAAACATTTTTCCCTCTCTTTGTGTGTTGTAAATTTGCTAGTTGAAGAAAAGTTGAAGATCTCAAAGTTGCAAAATTGCAAAGTTGTCAAAGTTGTCACATTTGTTGTCATCTCACGGAAACTTGGATCTCAAATTTATTTCGAACTATTCGACGATGAAAATCAAGAATTTGGAAGTGCAGACACAAAGCAGAGAACCCAAAAATAGATTTTGGAGAGCCCT
>VCHN02003254.1:0-14609 GCA_007115665.2 Sequoiadendron giganteum
TTGGTTTAGGTATTTTCATTATCATCGTTGGAAAGGATTTCATTCTTAAACTTATGTTTTATGATCATTCTAGTTTGGGCTGGAAAAGTTATTAAGGATAGAAGATATACTGTGAATATCTCATGAATTGTGATAAAAAATCTATCACCAAATTAGATAAAACATCTGTATGAGTAAATGCCTATCTATTTTAGAATGACTCTACCTTTGATTCAAGTGAAAATCTGATTCCAAGACTATCATGAAATCCATAGTAGTTCTCAACCCATGTTTTAGATTCATTATATCTGGAGTATTGAGAAAGATGCATAAAAGAATTTCCACATGTGAAGTAAAAAAAGAAGAAGAAGAAGAGAATGAGAAGAAAGAAAGAAAAGGCAAGCTCAATATTAAGTGGGTAATCAAGTATCTCTATCGGGGCTATGGACGCCTCGCTAGCAGTAGAGAAATGCTTTGTGAGAACTAGAGGTATCTCCATTGGGGCTATAGACGCCTGTCTAGCAGTGAAGCAATACCCAAGATTTTACTGCACGATAGTTAAAGGACTCAACCTATGTAGCTTGAATTTTAGGTATGGTGGTTCAAAGAGTGAAGAAAGTATCTATGAAGAATGATGTACAATATAAGCACATACTCATATTCAAAAATAACTCATGAGCACATACATTTGAGATTCTAGCTCAAACTTATCCTAAAATATCTGATCTTATTCAACTTAAAGTGTTTATAAGCCTAGAGTTTTTGGGTGATTGAAATTTTCTTTGGGTATCTTGAAAATGGGTAAACCATTTTCCCAACGAGTCGCCATTTGTTATGCCTTGCATAACCACCCCATCTTTTGCCTTGGTCAAAATGGGTCCCCCTTGTTGTTCTTTATCCTTGATTATTTTTGGAACAAAGTTTTGGAGTCTTGTTTTGCCAATACTTTGTTTTTCTTCGATTTATTTTGTCGGAATGGGAACCGGATCTAAATCGGGTTTTGAAAGTTCTTTTTAAACTTGTTTTGGTTCCCATACCGACAGTCTTTTGTTTATGTCTTTTTTTTGTCTTCAGCGGACCCGGAGCCGGGGTAGGAGTTAAGTTGGTCCTTATCGAAAATTGCAAAATCATAATCGATTCCGACCCCGCCTCCGCTGTTTCGACCTTTTTGGATTTAGTCTATGTCTTTGTGTTTAGTTTTATGTCGATCTTTTGTTTTTCTTTTTGTGTTTGGTTTTGTTTTGTGTTTGGTTGGCGGACTCGGAACCGGAATGGGAATGAAGTTTGGAAATTTGTTTAAAAGTTTCAAATCAACTTCCATTTTAGTTCCGCCCCCGCCATTTTCTTGGTCGTTGAATTTTTTGGCTGAAGTCGCACTACAGTGAAGTGTTGGTTCACTTTCAGTTTCGACTCCGCCCGATTTGCATTTAATGCATTAATAACAACTGCTCATGTAGGTAGAAATCCTTATTTTTGTACCTTCATTAAGGATTAAGCTGTCATTATTATCATTGCAAAGAGATTAGAGAGCAAGGAAGAGCAACGACGGAGTTATTTTGAGTGAATCGATTGAAGGAAGAGGGGATTATTGCTTGCGAATCAGTTTAGAAGGTTAGCTGGGTTCTTGTGTGTTCGAGGTAGGGTTTCTTATCGTTGTATTTTTCGTTTATTTACTGTTGCATTTTCTAGTGTTTGCTCGTGCTTTGAATCATTTTTCTTTTAAACAAGTTCGTGGTTCTTGGTATGCTTGTTTGAATAGGTTCTTGCTTTTTGTTGTTTGTCTGGTTGTTTTGTTAGTTCTTTTACTTTTGTTTTTGGTTCTTTGCATTTATGGCACGGTCGCTTTCACATTTTAGTCATGATCGCGTTGTGCTATTTTGATTTGCAGTGAGTTAGATTAAATTTGAGGTTTTAAATAGCGTTGGTTGGATTAGGGATTGACAGTGAGGTAGATTAATATTTTTAAAGTGAGTTAGAGTTAATTGAACCTCATTTTTTTTCACTTAGGATTTTCATTTTTTTTTTACGCATTCGTTAGGTTAAATCTGTGCCTTAGTTTTACTGTGTTTTTGTTAGTTTAGGGTTTCCTATATGTCCATGATCATTTTAAAAGATTAAAAAATGATGCCCTAGAAATTCAATCACCCCTGGTCATATGAGGAAGGTTCTATGGAGTTCCAGGTTAAGCCCCATGTTGTTTTAAATCACCTAGTTTAAGGCCATGAAGTTTTGTGTTAAGTCGATTAAAGTCTTGGATGATGTCATGATCAACCTAGGCGGAGACGGGATTGGAATCGATCTTGAATTTGAGAATTCTGTTTTGTAAAAGGTATTGATTCCATTTTTCATCCCGTGTCCGGCTTCGTGTATAATAAAGAAATCTCCTATCAAAATAACGATGACCTAGTCGGAAGCGGAGGCGGAATGGAAATAGAATATGAAAGTATAAGAATCTGAAGAAATAAACCAAATCCGTTTTCCATTCTGATCCCGGTTTCGATCATCTTCCTGGTTCCGACTCCGAACCTGTTCAATGTTAGTGAAATACCTATATCAATTTTTGGCTCCGAGTTCGACGGTGTTGTAAAAGAGAATTTTTAGATTATGTTTCTGCCTGGTTCCGCCTCTGGTGCATATGTGAAAGGTATGGTTTTTAAAAACATGTTTTATAATGATATCTAAAGATCTAATTAGAGGTTTTTGCTTGCAGGAAAGTTGAAAGATGTCAGGAACATCAGGGGAAGCTGCTCGGAGAAACTAGCCTACAGAAACATCAAAGGCAACACCAAAACCAAAGAAGTTGAAGCCTGAACAATTGCCTTATACCTTGAGGTATAATCACAGGAGTCCTGTGGTAAAAGTGAGCAAAGTAGAATCAGATTGGTCAGATATCATTGATACCAATTTAGGTCAATACAATTTTGAGGAGTGGTATTCAAAAGCGTTTGACAAGGATATTACATTGACTACAGAAAGAATTGTCAGCTCTGGGTTAGCTCATATCACCTTATTTCCTATATCTGTCGAGTGCCCAAAGTTAATCATGACAGTAGCCAGTGCTTACAATCCTGCTACCAGACTATGCATGGATTCACATTATTAATCTCACTCCTCAAGCATTTCAAAGTATATTTAATGTTCCAGATCCAAAGAACTTGGTGCAATTGAATGAGGCAGAGGCCTTGGAGAAATATAGTAATTATAGGGACTCCAATAAGTCTCACTTGAACAAGAAGTGGTTGAAGACATAAAAGAAATCTCTAGCCAAGCTTGCAGACCAGCCAAAGAGGGCAGATTTCTATGAAAAGGTATCAAGGTTGATCGTGATGTTGTCTAGGGTGTTTGGGAAGAGGGATGCATTTTACTTCAAGGAGTGGATGTTTCCTTTTATCCAGACAATCTTAAATGGAGCCCAACAAAGTGATTGGTCGATGATTGTCTCTGATGCCATACATGATAAGTTAACAAGGATCAGAGAAACCAAGTGCTTCTTTATGACTTCTTACATTGTATATGCCGCAACAAGGTTGGGTGTTTTTCCAGGTTTGAACAGAGTGGGCATAATGGGAGCATTGGATGGACAAAAGAAGGTATGGGAGAACGATGACCAATTATCTCTTCAAGTTGTTGAGACTCATTTCAGAAGAGTCAATGATGCATTTTTATATGTGATCATCAACCAATTGAATGGAGATGCATAATACCGGTTGAGTCAAGAAGCCATGGCGTTCATTGCTGAATGGGGATGTTGGTACATCCAATACCCCAAATTCACATATTTTCGGTTAGCTGGTTTTGGAGGCCACCCACATTTGCTTCCAAGGTGCTGCAGTAACAGGATAGTACTAATGGAGTTTGTATATCAAGCTCTTGGAGTGAATGCTCGGTTTTTGATCAAACATAAAACTGGATGTCATAAGTTCCCCATGAAGGTGGGTTAATATAGCTATCAACACTTGGTAGGAGCAAAGGTGGTTTGTAATGAGATGATACAATTGAAGTTAGGATTATACACTGCTCGTAAGTATTTTGATCCAAAGGGTAAGATGCATGCCTTGTTGGCTTCGGTGTTGACTAAACATTTCAATTTGTTAGAAGACTTCTGGAGTGACTGACAAGACAAGTATGACTTAAGAAAGAAGAATTATGAGAGATTATCGGTCTCACTCATGTCAGAGCTTGGTATTAAAGAAAACATTCCTGACACATTGGTGGATGATAGAATTGTGTTGGATCCATCCTATGAAGCTTTGAAAATTGGCACCAAGAGTCTGGATCCAGTTGATTGGGATAGTGAGGAAACCATTGATATTAAGAAAATTGGAAGGATAGTATTGGATAGGAGTGTGCAGTGGTTAATGTTAAGAACACAAGCTCCTCAAGGACTAATCCTTAAGAAGGGTAAGGGATATAAAAGTATTAAAAGGAAGACACCTCCTAAAGAGCCATTGGAGTTCTTTCCCCCAGATATGGATGAGATAGAACTTGAAGCAGCAGGGGATGAAGAGGAAGCACAAGAAGGAGATGTTCCGGTAGGATCTACTATTTCAACACCTACATTAGGTGAATCATCTGCACAAGTCCCAATTACAAGGAAGAAGAGTAAATAAATTCAAGAAGGACCTCTTCATAGCATGGCTGAAACTGCCAAGGGAAAAGTAATGGAGAAAGAAATTCTAGAGGTTGCGACAGATTCGGATGAAAATGAGTCAGACAAAGATATGCAAGTAAACATGCCTCTAGAGGAGGATATTGAGCAGACTTTGACACAAGAAGATCATTGGAAGCCGTTTGAAGATGCGAAAAGAGATTCTGATGCAAGGGCTGTAGCAGAGAAACAAAAGGAAATTGATACCAAGGTAGCAGCAGATGAGATAGAAAAACAACTGGTACAAAAGGAACAAGAACTCAGGATAAAGGAAGCAAATGATAAGTTAGAGTTGATACAAAAGATCCATGATCTTGAGGAGTAGAAAGCAAGAAACCGAAGGGAGAAAGAAATCTTGATTGCTAAGCTGAAACTTTCAGAAGAAGCTCGCCAAAAGGAAGAGGAAACAACACAATTACAAAAGGAGAAAGATGCTGCAAAGCTGGTTAGGAAGCAGCAAGAAGAAGAAGCAAAGGTAGAAAAACTTAAAGCTTTAGAGGCAGAGAGATTAGAAAAGGAAATAAAGAGGCTCAACAAAAACATAAACTAGAAGAAGAAAAGCTAGAAAAAGAAAGACTGGAGAAAGAAAAAATAGAGAGGGAAAGAATTGAAAAGGAAAAATTGGAAAAAGAAAGGCTAGAGGCTTTGGAAAAAGAGAAATTGGAAAGGGAAGCTCTAGAAAGAGAAAGAATAGAGAAGGAAAAAGTGGAGAAGGATCGGTTGGAAGAAGAGAGGTTGAGGAAAGAAGAGGAAGACAAGAAAATACAAGAACAAAAAGATAGGGAAGAGTTTGAAAGACTCGTGTAGATGCATACAATACAAGAACAACAAGAGAAATCAAGGGTTGACTCTCAAACCCAAGTAAATATGCAGCCACCTTCTACAGTTATTGCTTCCTCTTCCTCTATGATGACTACTGCTCCAAGTGCTCCTACATGGCTAAAATTGGACCTGCAGAAGAGGGCAATAACACCTTCACAACCTCTCAATTGGGAGGATATGATGAAGGGAATTGAGCAAGAAAGGCCTAAAAAGAAGGCCAAGATTCTACATTCTACCCGACTCACAGATAAAGGAGAGATTGTTGCTGAATGTGCCATGCCAATGACAGAAAAGGAGGTAGGGGACATGCAACTAACAGATTATCAATTGAGTACTGTCAACTTGGGAAGGCCCACTAGGAATCAGCAGATGAATTTGATTGATGTGGTGGCTTCAACAACCAAGTCAAGAATGATCAAGGATAAGCAAAAGAAGGATGAGCTTAAAGCTCAATTGGATCAATTACATTCATTCTTGAAGAATGTCTCCTCTCCAAGATCACAATAGGTAGCAGCCATTGAGACTCCTATTTTTTTAAGCAAAAAGGAGGTAGATGATTTGGTACAGGTAAAAGGCAAAGCAGAGATGGTAGATCGATGGGTAGACAAGTTAAACCGGGAGGTAGGTGAAATTTTGGTGGAAGGTTTTGAATCCAACAAGGATACACAAGGGTTAATAAAAGAGATGCATCTATACATTGAGGCATCGGAGAAGCAAGAAGAAGAGTATAAAGAATACAGTCAAAAGTTAGAAAGAGTGAGTGCATTGCCTTTAACTACTCTTCTGGAGCAATCAATACTTAAGGAGGACAATAAGGATTTTGTGGAGAAAACTTCTCGTATATTCCGTTTTAGAAATGACTTCTTGTGTAAACATAAGGATGAGATCCAAGAAACTGTTAATAATTTGACTGAGCAGTTAGAAGAGTTGGAAGCAGTTATTGCCATCATCGTAGATGTGAATGTGTTAACAAAAGATGGCATGCCTTTGAGTCAAATAAAAGAGAATTGGGATGAAAGGTTCAAAGGACTCATGTAGAAAGAGGATGATGGAGAAGATTTGATGATGGATCGGTTAATAGATGTTAAAGAAGTAAAATCTGTTGGGAGAGAATTGACAAAGATTAAAGGTATGAGGGAGTTTGCTGCTACAAAATTGGATCGAATCAAATTTGAGGATAGTTGGGTTGATGGGCCAGAAATAGATACATTACAGCAAGTCTTCACCAACTACGATGAGTTCATTGCAGATCCGGATTTGCATGCATAAAATCTTTGCATGCATGACTTTTTCTTCTTTGCATGTTGCATGCAGCACTGACAGTTTTTGGAGCGCATGACTTCTTTTTCTCTCTACTTTCTATTCTCTAAGTTTAACTGATTGTCTAATGTAGGAACTCAAGATCAAATTGATCTGAGTTTCCAAGAGAATTATAGTTCCTAAAAAGGTGGATGACCTAAAATAGAAGTGGAGTTCGAGTTTTTGTACATCTATAAATACCCTGGGGGTATCATATTGTAAGGGTCGGCTAATTGAGAATAGGATTGGCTTACCTGAGATTAGGAGATAGAATTTTGATAGTGATTTACAGAGATACATTGTACTTGATCTTTTACAGTTAATAGAATTACAATTTTACGCAATATGGAGTTAGAATTGAGTTGTTTTATTTGATAAGGCTGATAAGTTATAATCTATTTGAATGCCAGTGATTGTGCTGAAGCATGATAGTTTCTTATGTGATGAAAGTCATTAGAAAAAACCAGATTTAAGTATTATCTTGTTACATTATCATTGAATTAAATTTATTAAAGTCTATTGATCTATAATCTTGATGATGAATGAATGTGTGTTGTTTTAAAAATCCTTGAAGTATTTGTGATGTGTAATTGTGAAGTTAATTAAGCATCCAAAATGTATGCAATGGTATAGATTGTGTCATCTTATGATTTTTTTGATCTGATTAGAAAAACATTCATTATTAAATATATATGTCCGGATGATAGATAAGTTTTGTTCATGTTTACTGAATTACACTTTGACATATCTTTTTCTTTTATTTGAAACCCCATTGATATACTAAAACAATTTGGTAAAATGAGTCATCGCTTGAATCTTTTATTACTAGCATAGGCCCCTTGAATATTACAGTTGCATGAACTGATTGAGTGACACCAGACAGTTGAGAACCAACTATCAAGACCTTGGGAGTTAGGCTACTATATGTTGTCTTTCTTTTTGAGGAGAAATAGAGTAGAAAATTTATGTTCTAACGTTGTTTGTGTCATTTTCACCATCAACAGAAATTGGCACTAGAAGGAGGGCCTGAAAGGACAAGTTGGCTCGCGGAAGATCTTTTTCACCAGATAGATACGAGAGGATTCTCAGATCCTTTGCTAATCCTGAACCATTTGAAGAACTTCAAACCTCGGCTAGATTTAGACTCCATGCTTGTAGGGTGGAATATCTACATTACCACCACCGCTTACTCCACTTGGATTTCCACCAAATCCACCCACACCACCACCAAATAGGCCTTTTTCACCACCAATTCGGCCTGCATCACCACCACCTGCCCAACCAATCCCACCGATGGCTTACTTTGTGAATAATCCCTCCCCATTAGGGACTATTCTTGGAGGATTCCATGATTTACCAAAGAACCCAGAGAAGTTTTGTCCTAAATACATGCATGGCGAATCAAGAAGTGTTGAGGAACACATACAGGCACTCAAAGATGCTTGCACACGAGCTCAAGTTGCTCATCAAGATGTGGTATGTAGATTGTTTCCCTACTATTTAGGAGATATGGCATATAATTGGTATCTAAATTTGCCTCAGGGATCTATTCTGGGTTGGACAGATTTAGAAAATGCTTTTATTAATCAATTCAGGGTTTATGTGGACCCTGCAATATTATATCACCAATTTTCCACCATAAGAAAGGAACATCATGAACCATTTCCTTTGTTCAACACTAGGTTCTAAAGGATGTATCGTATGCTACAAGAGCCTTACTTAGTGCCAGAGGCTATGGCCATACAGGTATATTTGAGAGTTGTTGATCCTTTGATTGGCCTGTTCTTGCAAAGAACTTATCAACCTCCTGACATTGACTCACTATCTAAGATTTATCATTTGGCTATCAAATTACAACAACAGATAAGTCTGCAATCTGGAGGGTTAGGAGCAACTCTTCCTCCAATGAATTATCAGATGCCTAATCCACCGTTATACAATACTATCCCAGAGATGTCTTATTCCCAATATGGACCGGCATCTGAGTTGCAAGCCCCACCCACTGCGCCCTTCTTTGGTAATAGCATGCAAGATTCCTCTCATCAACTTCAACAACAGCAACCTCAAAATCAACCACAACAAGGGGGAGGACCAACCCATGTCCATTCCCCAGCCATAATTCAAAATGTGCAGAATGAACAAACTGTTCAACTCACAAGTGAGGTAGAGAATCTCAAGAAAACTCTCTCTCAGATGTCAAATGACATGGCACAGCTTAGGCAAAACCCTCCCCATAATCAAAACCAGAATTACAATAATCAGGGAGGTTATTTCAATCAAGGTAATTACTCTAATCAGAACCAAAATCAGAACACCAATAGGAACTTTCAGGGTCAGAATTCCTCAAATCAAAATTATCAAAATCAGAATAGAGGATATAATCAAAGGTTCAATAACAACAACAATAATAGGTAGTGGAATACTGGACCTAACAATGGGGGAGTTCCTCATAATTATCAAACAGGTGAGGAAAGACCACATACTGCTAATGCTGTTGATTTCAATTTTATGACCAATTGGTGTAGGCTACATGATACTCCAGCACATTTTGAGGTTAATTGCCCAGAAATGGAGAAGATTGTTAAAATTGCATAGGTTGATTCCCATCATCCAGTAGGAAATTTCAATCAGGATAATGGGCTAGTCAATACTGTAATGAATTATGAGACTATTGAAGAGAAGTATCAGTTTCCCATGAAAGTGGATAATGCCCCAGAGGATGATGTCTATGATGCTCAAGCCTTCCAATCTAAGGGTGGTCACTTTCTAAGGAATTAGAATAAGAGGCCATTCACTACATCTGCACCCCCGAACAATATGGTTCCACCAAATCAAAATGTAGATAACAATCCACCCCCACCAAAGGGACCTTCTGATTCTCAGAATAGAGGTAATCCACCTCCTTTTCCTAAGTATCAAGTTAGGAATGATTCAGAGTTTGATTTCGTTGCAGAATTACAGAGGCAAGAGACATCACTGTCTTTCTTTGACATCATGAAGTGGTGCCCAGCTCAACGAGAGGTGGTATTAAAAGCTTTAGAAGAGGCAAATCACCTAAAAGGGAAAGGTAAGGTGACTTCAGCAAAAGAGACAAATGCAGTTATGTATAAAGGTAAGACCAGTACCCCACCTTTTCTGTTAAGTTTAAGAATCTTTGGAAAGAATCTGCACAATTGTTTATTAGATTCTGGTGCATCAGGGAATGTCATGCCCTTTTCAATTTGTAAAAAGTTAGGATTGAGCCCTATTCCAACTAATAAAAAGGTGATTCAATTGGATAAAACCAAAGTCAATGTTGTGGGTGAATTGAAGAACATGCATGTGCAGGTTGGACCAGATCCAAGGGTCCATACCTATATATATCCAAGTAGCTGATATCCCAGAGACATATGGTATGCTTCTAAGTAGGGAGCTAATGAAGAGTATAGGGGGGTATATGTCCTTGGATTTTTTGCACATGTGGTTACCATGGAAAGGAGTTGCCACACAGATAAGAATTGAAAGTGAACCTAGGCTAAAGCACATGATCACAGAATATGATGCTTCAAATGAAGTGGCATTCTTTGAAACTGAGATAGGTGTTTACAAACAAGAGGAAATACTCACTTTTTTGTAGTTAGTCCTGATGACACATTACCTTTAGATCATAATGACTTGATGATCTGCATCAACCAGTAGGTCTCAATAAGAAAATTACAACAAGATAGGATGGTTTTAGGAGGAGAAACAAACTTATTTAGTTTATTACTTCCTAATTGGTGTAGGAGTCACTATCATAATCATTTGGAGTTAACATGTCAATCATGCCTAGATATTCTGAGCCATGTAGATCAACATCAAAAGATATGTCAAGAAGAACAAGCCCAGACCCCCATCAATGAGTTTTCCTTTCAAGTTAAGGATGCAACTATTCTTACACGGGCTAGTCCTTCTCAACAGGAAGGTTTTTCACCAGAAGAACAAATTCAAGTTGTTTGTTCTGAAGTTCAAAAGGAAGTTCAAATGTCCCAGTTCAGATTTGATAAACCTACCCCACATACTTTGCCCGTACCCAGGGAATTGATAAGAAGTGAGTTGGATTGTAATTTGACTCAAGAGGGCATTTAGGAAGTAATTCCTAGATGGGCTGAAAATATAGAAAAATCCTTAACTCAACTCATTCCCGAGTTACATTCTGATAAACAACTAAAGTCCGAGCTACCACATGTCACGAGTCAATCATCCCTTGTTATACCTAAGAAGAAGGAACCTCCAGCCAAAGATCAATTATGGACCCTTAAATTTGATGGTTCTAAGTCTAAAGCAGGAATTGGAGTAGGCATTGAGATAACCAACCCGAAAGGGAAGACTTACTTTGCTTCTTATAGATTGCAGTTTGGATGCACAAACAATGTAGCAGAATATGAAGCACTAGCTCATGGTCTTATGTTTGCTCATAAGAAGAAGGTAACTGCTCTTATAGTGATGGGAGATTCTGAGGTGATTGTGAAACAGGTACGTAACCAATACACATGCCATAACAAAAGATTGGCTGCATATAGGAACAGGGTTTGAAATTTAATTGAAGATTTTGGTGCCTTTGGGATTACTCTCATTCCAAGGGAAGCAAATCAAATTGCAGATGCTCTTGTTGTTACTCCTAGTACATTAGAGCCTATGCAAGACTTAAATCTGAAGAGGTTTTAAGTGGAATTGATTTAAGTCCCAACAATTCCTGACAATGTCAGACACTTCCAAGTATTTAATGATGATCAACACATTCTAGGCTTTTTGGAGAGCTTTGATGTATTTCAGGGACAAATAATTCATGAAATTAACAGAGATCAAGGAGATTGGGATCCGGAAAATAACAGTCTAGAAGGGATACTGGATTTGAAGAGCAATAACATCCCAAAGGGGATGATAGCATTAGAAAGAATATTTGATTCGGATCCACAAGCTTATCAAAGAGTGCCTACAAAGAGTGAGGGAGGTAAGTATGAATCTGTTAATTTGACTCACTCAGGCCCAGAAAGGAATATTCTTATAGGAAAGACTTGTCTTCAGGAAATCAAGGACAAGATAATCAAGGTTTTGGAGCAGAATATTGAAGCGATCGCTTGGAGTTATGATGACTTGAATACTTTTGACACTTCAGTGATTACTCACACCATACCTCTTAAGCCAGATGCCAAGCCGTTTCACCAAAAGCAATGCTCGGTCAACGCATTAATTGAGCCTCTAATTCAGAAGGAAGTGCAGAAGCTTTTGGCTGCAAGAATAATTTTTCCAGTTAGACACTCTACTTGGGTGGCCAATCTAGTTCCTGTACGGAAGAAGAATGGTGAGATCAGGTTATGTGTTGATTTTAGAAATTTAAACAAAGCCTCTGAGAAGGACAGCTATCCATTACCTTCTCTTGATGAAGTATTGCAAAAGGTCAATGGATCTCAGATGATGTCTTTTTTGGATGGGTATTTAGGATACAATCAGGTCCTGGTTAGTCATGAGGATAGAATTAAGACTGCTTTTACCACTAAATGGGGGACATTTTCCTACAAAAGGATGCCATTTGGTCTCAAAAATGCTGGTGCTACCTTTCAAAGAGCAATGGATGTAGCTTTCAAGGATCTGATAGGAAAATGCATAATTATTTATGTAGATGATTTGACCATCTTCTCTAGAAATAGAGAAGACCATGCTGCTGACTTGGAAAAGGTGTTAAAGAAATGTATAAGTTATGGTGTTTCCCTCAACCCAAAGAAGTGTGTATTTGGAGTCTCTAAAGGGAAGCTCTTGGGTCACATCATTTCTGAGGAGGGAATATCCATAGATCCTAATCGAGTAGAGGCCATCTTGAAACTAACAAAACCAGGTAACAAGAAGGAAATGAGATCTTTCTTTGGAAGGATCAATTTTGTTAGGAAGTTTACAACAGGGTTTGCAGAGATTGTCAAACCCCTCAATGAAATGATGAAGAAGGATGCAAAGATTGAATGGAGTGAAGAGGCTAAGTCTGCTTTTATGCAGATCAAACAATCTATATCTGAGGCACCTATCATGACAAGCCCAAATTATCTAAAACCCTTCTACATTTACTCTTTTGCTTCTGAACATTCATGTGCAACAATTTTGACACAAAGAAGAGAAGAGAAGGAGGAGAGACCAATTGCTTTTACGAGATCGGCCTTTAAGAATGCAGAAGTAAGGTATTCACCAATAGAAAAACAAGCCTTTGAGTTAGTACGAGCAGTGAAGAAGTTCAGGCATTAAATAATTCGAAGTCAAGTAATGGCTATAGTTCCAGATCCAGTGGTGAAGTATCTTTTGATGCAAAGTAAATTAGGAGAACGAAGAGGAAAATGGATGGCTATTTTGCAAGAATTTGACCCAGAGATTCACCCAATGAAGCTTGTTCAAGGTCAAGGTTTGTCAAAGGTGATAGCAGAAGTGGACAAAAGTATTACTTGTCAACAATAAACTATTCAATCATTCACTAAGGATCCCTAGAATACAGATTTAGTTTTCTTCCTCCTAAATAACAAGTGTCCAGAAGGAATGAATGCTACTCAAAGGAGATCATTGAGAATGAAGAGTGCCCATTACATGCTCAAAGGGGGATGAATCTATAGGAATAATTTTCAAAGAATTTAACTATGCTGTTTGGATCAACAAGAAGCAAAGCATGCTATTTCTGAATTTCATGGAAGACATGGAACAGGACATGGATCTAGTGATGCTTTGGCTCATCAGATTTTAAGATCAGTCTACTATTGGCCTTATGTGTTTAGAGATGCACATCAACACTGCAGGTCTTGTCATGTATGCCAAACTTCTGCATCTAGAGAAAGAAATCCTGCAATGCCCCTACAACCAGTATATGAGGTAAGGCCATTTTCTCAATGGGCACTTGATTTTGTAGGTGTGATTAATCCAAATTCTTCTGCAGGTCATAAATTCATCTTGAATGCGACTGATTACTGCACACGTTGGACGAAGGCAGAACCTTGCAAGAATAGCACCACAGAGGTGGTCATCAAGTTTCTAACAGAGAACATCACAACCAGGTTTGGAGTTCCATTTGCTTTGGTATGTGATAATGGCCCTGCTTTTTCTTCTGCTGAGTTTATTTCATGGGCATAGGAGCATAAGATTGTGTTGAAATATTCTTCCAATTATTACCCTCAGGGGAATGGAGTGGCTGAGTCCACAAATAAAAACTTGTTGCAAGTTATAAAGAAGTTGTTAGAAAGTAATCCTAGGGACTGGCATACATAGTTGAGGTTTGCCTTTTGGGCAGATCGAACCAGAATCAAAGCAACCCTAGGGAATTCACCTTTTAAGTTAGTTTATGGCCAAGATCCAATATTCCCCATTCATTTGCAAATATCTATTCTGAAGTTTATGCATGATTTTTATAATAAGGATGATAGAATTGAGGTTAGGCTACTTAATTTGTTAAATATGGAAGAGCAAAGAGATGCTGCTTTGCAACAATTCTCTCAACATCAGGCTGTTGTAAAACATTGGTTTGACAAAAGAGCCAAGATAAAAGCCTTTAGAATATCAGATCTTGTGTTATTATGGGATAAGGCAAGAGAAAAGAAGGGAGACCACCAGAAATTTGATAGACTTTGGTTAGGTCCTTATCAAGTGGCTGAAATATTAGGTGAGAATGCTTTTCATTTGAGTACCTTAACGGGACAGCCTGTTCCATTACCAGTTAATGGTCAGTTTCTCAAGGACTATTTTGGTGCATAGAAGGTCTGATGTTTTAAAATAAAAAAAAAAAAAAAATACTATACTGTATCATATGTAACTAAGTTTTTGTTTGGATTTTCATTTTTAGGTTTTAGTTTTTGTTGTTGTTTGTTTTTGGTTT
>VCHN02001050.1:0-25953 GCA_007115665.2 Sequoiadendron giganteum
AAGAACTTTTGTTTCCAGCAGCAACATTATCCTTTGCACTATCATTTGAACATTCACCTTTCATAAATCCAATACCTTTTTTGTCCTTGTTCAGTTTATGTTTATTGAGCATGTCATTCAGTTTAAGAGTACTCTCATATTTCTCAATGGTCTTCCTGAGATCAACAATTTCATGTTCAACTTTATGAATTTCTCGATCTTTAAGATTTATGTCAATACGAAGACAATCTTCAACTCTCTTGGTTTCCTCAAGTTGAGTTTTCAATGAGACAATTTCAAGATTTGTGAGTTTCTCTTGAGCAAGAGCTTGAGCTGAGTTTTGTTCTTGAGAAAGCATTTGTTTTTTGAGTTTTCTTAGCTCTTTTAATGCACATTTTAGTTCACCTTCAAGATCCACTTCACCAACTTCAGCCTCATTGTAGTTAGCATCTTCTTGCTGAATGATTTCAGCCATGAATAGGTTTTCATCCTCTTCATCTAAAGAATCTTCAGATTCAATGTATGTTTCATTTATGCTTAACAGACTCTTCTTTTTTTTGAAGTTGAATTTATGTTTAGGTCTATAGGCCTTCTTCTTAGCCATTTTTTTCAAATGTATTGTTATCACTATTCGGATCACCACAGGGGCACTTTGCAGCAAAGTGGCCTATTTTACTATAGTTAAAGAATTTGAAGGGAAGTTTTCCCTTATACTTTCCAGACCCCTTTTTGAGCTTCCTAACAAAGTGGGATTTTTTGGAATCAGAAAATTTTAATTCAGTAGCCTCACCTTTTTCTTTCCTTTCAGCATTAAAGGAAGTTCTTTTGCAGCGGAATTTTTTTTACTGATTCTCATTTCATAGGCACTCAGAGTGCCTTGTAGACTGTCTAGGGTAAGCTAGTTAAAGTGTTTCTTCTCTTCTAGAGTAGCAACCTTAGCTTCAAATTTGGTCGGTAATGTTCTAATGACCTTAGTTACAACATCAAATTCTTTCACTTCTTCTCCCATATCTTTCATAACATTGATAATTTCATCAATTCTCAAAAATTAATCAGCTAATTTTTCATCGTCCCTCATTTTTATTTCTTCAAACTGGTGTTTTAAAGTGAGGATTTTTGACTATTTAAATTTTTCATTTCCCTAATATATAGTTTCAATTTTAGTCCAGATTTCCCTAGTAGAGCTGCAATGCATGACTTTGATAAAGACATCTTTAGTCAAAGCACATAGGAGATAATGTTTTTCTCTTGCATTAGTTTCATATCTTTTATTTTCATCAAAATTTGTGGGAAATGTAGTTGGTATAGTGTACCCAGTTAACACTATGCTCCACACATCAAGGTCAATAGAAGTTAAATAAGTCTCCATTGTGATTTTCTAGAATACATAATCAGTTCCATCAAATAATGGAGCTTTAATCATGGATGTACCTTCATGAGCTTGAGACATTTTGAACAGACTCCAAGGCCAGAATCAATCCTAGGTTGGAAAGACCTATCAAAGGACCTTAGGCTCTGATACCAATTGTTGGACTGAAAAATACATTGAGAGGGAAGGGGGTGGATCAGTGTCATTAACATTTTTGACAAATTCTAATAAAACTGAAATAAACCAGATGTATGCTCTCATTTATCAATGATAAACTCATTCATTTATTGAATGCAATCACATAAACTGAAATGAGAATTATAATGGTGAAACATAGCATATTAAATCATTCATGCAATGAAACAAATGAACCACATAAAAGAAAAATGACACAAGATATGCCAAGTGGGAAACCCTCCTGGGGTAGAAAAACCACTCCTAAACTATTGCCTTTTTAGGCTTTCATTTTAATAAACACTTTTAACAATCTCATAGGCTGATTTCTGAGCACCAAACCCTCTTTTAGAAACATCAATTTCAAGGAGCACCAACCCCTTTTATGTTTTCAGTAAGATATACAATGATATAGAGGATCTCTCTATTTCTCTAGTTTCTCTCAAGTGCTTCTTGACGGACAATATTTACAATCCTCAAGGTTCAAGCATGACCCTTCAAAATTCTAACCATTGTCAATCCTTAAGACAACTTGATAAAATAACTCATATTTTAGATTTTCAATCTCAATGCTCAATATTCTCACACTGTTTTTTCACTTTATTTCACATACATTTCTCATGGTACCTAAAAAATAGGTAACATAATCTCATAGTTTCTCTAGAAACTAACAATCTTATCTTTGAATCCTTTTCCAAGAAGAAACTTAAAGCCCTAATGTCTCTATTTTTCTTCTTACGCAGATTTCATCATTAAATCTCTAAATATTGCTACAGTAGCTCACTTTTATTTTTTTAAACAAAATAGAGGTGATTATCAGAGTACCCACATTCTATCGAACAACCTTACCAGATATTTCTATGTTCTTGAGAGATAGATCATCATGAAGGTTTTCTTCTGACAAGAATAGTCAAGCAATATGCAAATTTAGAAAAGAGACTTAACCCTATCCACACAAGAAGCCTGCATAGGCAGTACTTACCGAAACAACATTAAAGCATGTATATATTCCATGAACAATAGCCTCTAAAATTGCTTCAACAGTAATGTAACTAAAACCACATAATAATGCATCGAAGAACAAATATCAATGAATCTAGGTAAGAAACTGAAATTATTTTTAGACTTCATAACTACCCACAAACCAAAAACACCATCCCTTGATTCAGGAGAATAAATTAATATAGTAAACTAATTTTATGTGCATTTTAGAGTATGTGAAATCGACATGCATCATTTCTTATCACAAACAAATAACCCTAGTTTACCATTTTCTTGAGAGAAGTAAACAAATGTCTTCAACTATTTGAGTCAGTAGAAGTAACGGTTCTTCACAACAGTTAAAAAGATGAATACCTGAGAGGAACGGAAGAGAGTCTATCATGGAGTGGCTTACTAGACTGATAGAGCAGCAAAGTAGCATGAGCTTCTTCCAATTTCGAGCTCTTACCCAGTGACAAGAGACTGATAGGAGTATTGACCATGGTAAAGATCTTTCATATTCCCCCATTCGCTGTCCAAGAAAGTCAGAAAGCCAACAAACATAGTGAAAAAGATTTGAAGAGATCTCCATGGTGGCGGCCAAGATAGGGTTTGAAACCCATGAACAGTGAAACAATATGATTGCCCTAATCTTTCCAAAATAAACAGTCGATGACCTTTACCAATTTTGACAAAGTTGGAAGTCCGAAAGGACTAAATTAATAATTCAAAAACTTATAATGTATTTTGAAATTCGTGGACTGTTCAATGCCTTGCATGCCGACCAACATCATTACCATTGATCAATTATTGACCAAGTTAAATGCCGACCAAATAATGCCTTGTATTATTTGACATGACTACTTTACAAACCAAATGTCGATTACCTTAGTCTTATTTGTTTCCAAGTGATCAAGACCATATCATTTCCATGGTGACATTTTAAATCAACATAACCTTATACCTATTGTCGGCCTTAAGGCCTAGTAATTTTTTAGTCAAAAGACTCGATAACATATGCACAAGTAATGATCAAATGTTTTCCATTATTCAAAGTCGATTGCCATCATATAATGCCCTATATATCCAATGTCTCATGAAATGTAATAAAGGCTAATTTCATGCCAAATTCAATATACCATGTGCCCAAGCCATTATCAAGTGTTTCATATACCCATGCCAATATCACAATATCATATGCCCATGCCATTAAAAATTATTTAAGGAAACCCAATAGGGTTTTCTTAAGACTATGAGCCAACTGTAATTGATAATCCCAAAAACCAAGATAACTGAAAGCATTACCTAAACATGGGAACATAAACCTATAACCAAGATTCCTTATGATTTGCACATGGATTCAAGAGATCAGTGCCACCAAAGATAATATCATAATATTAAGTAAGTATTCCAATGATAGAATGGAAATAGTTGAACTGAGTAATCAACCACCAAGATGCCAAACTGAAACAATTATTGTCATCAAGGACAAATAGCAAAAGAGAAGCTCAACACCTTCTTGGTCTCCTTTTCCTCCTTCATTGTTATCTCATGGTTTTTCTTCCTCCTCATCATCATCAATTACAAATTCATCAGGGATTCCTCTTCTCTGTGCCCTTTCCAAGGAATCCAATCTTGCTATAAAATGCTACAACAACTCTTCTCCATGTTGTTCCCTTTTGCCTCTTCCTTGGGCTCCTTCTCTGCCCTTTCTCATTGGAGGAATTTTTACTTACTCATCGATTGCCCAATCACTTTCAGGATCTGATACCATTTGATGGAAACCTTGATGATCACATAACATATTAAAATCATGAGATATTTTAGTTTCCATTCAACCTTCTCAAAGTTTATAAGAAATTCAAAATTTAGAATCAAAAGATGGTCCAACACTTGGTCATTCACCGCTAAGGGCAGGAAGAAACAATGCAGCCTTTTACTCATAGGATAAAATTGAATCACATGGAATTACAACAAAATCAAATTCTCACAAATTAAGAGGAATTTTAGGGTTTTAAATTTGAGGATGTAGACAAGAACATTGAACATTCACAAATGTTGAAAAAAGGATCAAAATAAAGCATATTTTATTTCTCTATATAATTTTTTTTGATTATATACTATCTAGTCTCTGAACCAACATTACATCCTTCCCTAGAACTTACATAACACAATATAAATCATTTCAAGGGATTCCTCAACATGTGGCCTGAATGCTTCTCTTTGTCTTTACTTGACCTTAAAGGGTGTACCAACATAAATTCATTCCCAACACTTTTCCCTTCTTACTGTCGATGCCTTCATTCAAGTTCTATCTTTCATTTTTCAACACCCCCAAAACTCTGTTCAATGTCCTTCTCTCTCTAAATATTCATTTCCCTTTCAAACTATCAACAACCAACATCAATTCCAACTTCCATTTCATCAGTACAAAAAAAAATTGCAACTATCGATTTGTCAAGCCAAATTCGACGAGGAAGCATTACAAGAGATCATGAAACAAATCACAGTTAAACCCAAAATAGAGTTTACAAACTAAATCAAGAAACAAAAAAAAATAGAGAGAGATGAGAGTGATGCTCTACATCGACACCTCATATAATTATTTGAAAATAAGTTGTAGATCAAAGAAGTGAACAAAAATAAAATGTTCTTATAGATTTTAAGAAGATTTCTCCCGAAGAAATTGAGAGACCTCGGCCCATGAGTGGGGCTTACAAAGGAAATTTTTGGTGAGAGTGTGAGAGGAAAGAGAGGAGTTTTTTTGATAGAGTTTGAGAGGCCATGAGAGGTGATGTAATATTGTATGTTATTTTTTATTGATTTTTATTAAAGGAGGCATGTGTGTTATTTGTAATCTATTTGAAATCTATTTTGGGGAGTTGTGAGAATGTCTTTGGTGGAGGGAGTCCCTTTGCATCAAAATAGGATAATCAACCAGTCACCAATTGGGTCCTTTATCAGATTTGGTGGCACTTTATTTTCTAGTGTATGGTAGTGACAATTTCCTATTTTTTTGGAGATAGAATGGAATAATTAACAACAATAACTACTTATAATCATGTGTGTGTTATGTCCTCTTGTAACCTCCTAGTGTAAAATATTGTAATGAATAAAAGGACTAGTGTAATTCAATTTATGGATCTTGAAATGGTTAGTGGTAATCTAAAAAACCATATGAGGTGAAACAATGAGTGTGCTCTTGTTTGTGTATGGAATTATGGTAAGTCTATGTGAAAACCATGAAAGGTTGATGAGAGGATTCATCTGAATTATGATCATGAGCCACAAGAGTTGGGCATACTGCAATTGAATGTGTGAGTTTTTACCACATTCAAACTAGAGGGGAAATGTTAGGAGTTGATGTTCACATGGTTTTTAGGTTAGTAAGATTAATAAAATGGATTTATGTACATTAATATTAATTTATTGAGAAACAACTTAATAATATATTATAGTTCTAGATTTTATTTGTGACTTTTTAAAATAATTTATATATTTAGGAGTTGTTATACAGGCATTCTATTTCATATTACATATATTATATATATGTAATATGTATTGACTGAAATGAAGAGATCAAAAATGTATTATTTGAATAATCTTCTCATCTTCTATAGTTCTTCCCTCAATATCTGACAATTTGTAGAGTTATTCAGTTGTTCAATCCTACCTTCTTACCTCAACTACCTTGTCTATATATTCAATTTATCTCATTGTATATTTAAACTTTTCATATTGAATGAATGCTATCCTATTGTGTTTATCATTTCACTTGTGGAAGGTTATCAATTCAAGCTCTTTGATCTTGCAATTCTCCAACAAAAAATTATTAAAATTACATCACTTGTCATGATTGCAATCTATAACTCATCATAAATGATAACTCTTTTATGAAAAATCATGCCCTCTTATAATATAATTAATTATAATTGTAGAGACCTAAAAATTTCCTCACAATATCACACACCTGACCCTGCTTACTAACACCATTTTCTCTCCTAATTCACCTAATTCCTCTATTTAATTAAATAATATTATTTATTTATTTAAATTCACACTATTCTCCTATTAATTGAATAACTAATGTTATTTGATTAATTCATCATTTTCATCCTAATTTTCCTTTCATATGATTAAATAATGCAAAATATTTAATTAAACATCATAATTGTCACATTGATTAAATAATTCTGAAATTTCTAGTTAAAGATCCTAATTTCTCCACTTGCACCAAAATATTTCCTTGGAATATTCCCTTTTCAAATTCAAATATTTCCCTGAAAATAGAAATATATTTGCACATGGCCTCCTAAAATCAATGTAATTGGTTATAACTCTTGAGAAATTTAAGCCCTTGATTAACATCATTGATTCATCTCTCATGAATTATCAACCACCTAATCAATCTTTGATCCATGTCTTCATCTCTCATTCAATTTCATCTGTTGATCACTATTTTCCATCCTCACCATTATTCAATATCTTTCAAACTATAAATATTGGGCCTATTTCATATCAAATCATCCACAATCTTCATAGAAAATTTATCATGTCAAATTGATCCCTCATTTGGAGAAACTTGAGTGCATTTTTTAGATCAATAATTATCAATTTCTTTTGCAACTTCTTGGATAATGCATAAATTTATCCATCCACATCATATCCACTCATTATGCATCTATCAACAATGGGATTGAGAGGTTTGCATAATTGATTAGATTCATTTGCTTCAATTCATGATTACTTGCTTTGATTTGAATCTTTTTTATGTAAAATTGAATTTCATTGAGAATTGTATGGTTAATTGATCATTTGCTTTGTTAATTTGATTCAATTTAGCTTTAATTGGTCAATTGAATTTATACATCTACAATTGTATTATTATAATTTATCGACTATAGTTCTTATAACTAAGCTTATGGATCCTATTATTAAAAATAATTTTGCTATAATTTATTATATGCTACTACTATATTATAATGTTATTACAAGTCATAAATTTTATAAAATTTATATATTATTCTAAAATAAGACTATAAAATTTTATACACATTATATGATTTATTAAACACATCTAATTTAAAATAATTGTAGTCTAATAGATATTCTAGAATTTTAATTATTGTAAATGGTTGTTTCAAATAAGTGTGACTAATACCCTTTCAAGGATTTTTGCACCCCTTCTTATCTAACTAATGAGTTTCTTTTGTATTGATAGTTGTGAAAAATCAAATTTTCCACATGAGACCATAAAGACCATGTGAGAGAGGAGAAATAATATCCCAAATTCTATCTATATTTATATAGACAATTTTTATGTTTCTTTATATTAATATAATATTTAATTGAGTTCTTAATCTACAATATTTTTCTCATATATCTAGAATTGTGTGTTTAATTTATATATCTTATAATTTTCTTTTTATTTATTTTATATTTACTTATAATGATTAATAAGCTAAGATCCCAATTTCTAACAATTAAATTGTTTTTAAACTCATAACATCATTGTTAAATTTATTTATTAAGATTTTTTGTGCATTTATTCTCATAGTTTTTTAGGATTTTGAAGAGATTCAAAGGGAAGCATGAATATACAATTTTAGAAAATTATATTTCAACTAGGACAAAAAAATGAAAGAATTTGAATTAGCATTAAATATACTGTGTTTTTAACATTTAAGATTTAAGATTTAATTATATAAAGTCAATGAATAAGCTTCTTGTTGTTTACCTACTAGAATTTGATATCTTCCTTTGGCCCAATTTAGGGATAATTTGATCAAGACAAACTATTTGTAAAAAAAAAAAAAACACCTACTTTAATAAAATGACCTATATTCAAATCATTATTTAATTAGGAAACAACATATAGACTAGTTTATTAATAATGTAAAATGAACATACAGAATTGTCTAGTAACAATAAAAATATTGGTACAATAGGAAAGGGGTACAACTTATAAAAATATTACATATTATAGTAGAATATATAGATCAAATGGTCATCATATAATCCTATTTTAAATTTTGGATTATAGAAGATTTGTCTTTCTTGATAATAAAAGTTTTGATTATTTTTTCCTTATTTCCTTTGTCATGATATGAAAAACCATCTACATTTAATACATAGAAACATTGCTGTCCTCTATCAAGGTTGAAGCTTAACTTCTCCCAATCAAGCAAAGCACTATCTTGATTCAGAAATTTCCACGCTAATTCTTTAAGTAATTGGTCAATTGTATAGTTGATATGTTTCAATGCATCTTCTTCTGAACATTCAGGATGATCCATCATATAAGAAGAAATGGCTGAGAATGTCTGCCCTGGTGTTTATCATCCTTCGTTACCATAAACAATTATGTTAATATTTTAACATAATAAATATAATATCATTTGCATTCAATGCAATCACTAATTTAAAAGAGATAGACTAAAACCTGGTAATCATGAGCATCATCAATCAAGTGTGTACGCATCCATATGAGCTCATAGAATCTACATTGGTTATTAAATGTCTTCTCAGTAGTGTTGTCTTAAATCATGGGCTGCCAAGAGAAATGGATGCAACAATAATGGTCCAATTGCTGCATTTATCGATGCAACCTTTATGTACACATTATAAATTGAAATGTGTTGGTTTTCTTTCCATTGTTCTTGTTGTAAACTAGCTTCAAGATAATCTGCCCACTAATTCACAATATACTTGAATTATTAATTGATGAAGAAGAAAACAACATTCACTCATACAACTCTGAAATTGCAGATTACAACAAACTACAAGACGATATAACCAAATTTGACAATTACAAATTAACAATCGATTTACAATTGCTATCATTACATTCAAATTGCAAACAAAAATCAAAATCTTTATTTCTCAGATTTCATGAACTTTACATACACAAGTCAAATCAACTCCTTTGCCTCTTCGACTCTTCATCTTCCCTCTCGATGCTCTGATTTCGTTCCACAGAATAGCCTTCAACACAACCAAACGGAATTAAAATCACAATCTGCACTATTCCTGCTACCAATCTTGGCCTTCGCTAACCTCCAGCCTCTTTCCTTCATATTACTTGAGCTGCTCTTCACGCCTTCGATACTTTTATTCTCCTATACATTCACGGCAGTCACTTTCTCCATCCTCAGTGCCACATGCTTTAATCTAAATATGCAAATGTTTTGAATCTGCATAGTTTTGCAGTCTCCTCTTACTGCAGACTCATTACCATTCGCTGCCCCTTCCATGTCAGTTATCTCAGACGCTCTTTTCCCCACTTCTCTATGCATCCTCCACACTTCTCCACGCGCTCTCCATAGGTATTCATTTGAGTAACCTTTTAAATCTGTTCATATTCACAACATGCCCAGCGTTGGATTTAATATGGCGTGCTACCTTCTCAACTCTTCAACGCATCTCCGACATGGTCAATCTGTATCTCTTTCTCCCAATGCCTACGCTCTTGCAATTTCTATCCTCTGCTGATCAACAAATGAAATCTGCGTTGTCTTCAATATGGCGTGCAGTCTGCACACAATTTAGTTTGCACATTTAAATTCTCTCACAACCTGAATTCACTCTGTCAGTGAGAGCGACCTGCTAAACTCCTACGCTGTCTTCTTTATTCATGTTAAGCCTTCAAATCACACAGCCCCTTTTGCCCATATGTGCGGCCTGCATAAGTTCTTATTTGCTTGGCATCGATTATGTTTTCCTTGTTTATGCCTGATGCCGCAGCCACACAATCTCCCCCCTTCTCTGTCGCGCCCCCTTTCACTCCTTCATGGTGCATCCCCCTTCTCATTAGTTTATGCTATGGCTTAAATATTTTTTCTGTACTTCTGAAGATGAGGCGTCACCTTGTGGAAAATTGACATCTACTAACCTTCCAAAGTAAAGTATTTGAAGCTGCATTTAAAATGTCTGAGAGGGGAAGTTATGTCCAACTACAGTAGCTTTGATGAAACAAAAAAAATCAAATAAAAGTGATTTGATGAAACAAAAAAATCAAATAAAAGAAATTTGATGAAACAAAAAAAATCAAGTCAAAGAGATTTAATGACACAAAAAAATCAAATCAAAGAGATTTGATGAAATGAAAAGAACAAAAAATAAATAAATAATAAAAATAATTCAAATATCTGCAAAAAGAAATAATAAAATAATATTTTTTATCGCAAAGATAAATCAATCCAAAAAGAAAATTAAAGAATCATAAATCACACCATGTGGAAGCATACATAATAAATATGAATGGAGTTCATATAACTCCAATTTGAAAGAGTTGAAATAATATGCCAACTAAACCAGTAACATCATCCTGTCATAAATGCTCAGAGAAAACTAAGTTTTAAAGTAATTGCTTACTCATACAAGTAATGAAACCATCATTTCCTCAAAACCGTCAGCAATTCAACTTCAAACCTTTTACCTTTCAAATCCAAGATGAGTCCGAGTTCTATCTACTAGCGCTTGCACCTCAGCGAGGTGCAATGGTTACGCCGATAGCAGGATATACTCAAACAATATATTGAGAGGCAAGGGGAAAAAAATCACAGGGAAATGACAAGTGCTGCTGGTTAATGATACACCTTGTGACCAAATGTCTCTGTTAAATCATACATAATTCCAAAGAAAAGGTGCTAAAACCATGGCAAGTGGCTTACCTCAACATGTTGCTATAGCATACAGATTCAAAAAAGAAAAATTACTGAAACCTTGGCAAGTGACATACTTGAAACATATAACATTTATAGAAGGTTAAATTTCTTAGTAGGAAAAATAATTACATAATCAAGACTCAAAATTAAAATGAATAGGTTTGATCATAAAAGAGCTATCGAATACTAATAGGAAACAAAATTACCATACGAGATTGAATATGTGGATGCTTTTGGTTGATATGTATGCTTGTAATTGATTTTTGTCATGCTCTAGAGTAGGTATCAGCAAAATAGGAATTTGTATTTAATGTGATAATGATGATCCGACAATAGCAAGGGGTGATGTGGAGGGGAAAGGGAGAAGAGGTGTGTACCTGCACTCGTTGGAGACAGTTGTTGTAATCGAGTCTCCTCTTCTTTCCTCAAGATTGTGTATGGATTGTTCTGCATCTTCGAGTATCTTTCGAAAGTGAAAGTTGGTTGGATGTGAAGGTCGTCCAATGATTTTACTCTAGAGATTGTTGTAAATGTTAGTCCTTGCCTTTCTATTTTTCCAATGTCGATTGTTGCTTTTTGTAGTGTTAGGCCTTGGGATTTGTGTATGGTAATAGCCCATGTCGTTGTAAGTGGGAGCTGTCGTTGGCTACCTAACACTACAGGTATTATCGGGACACTTTTAGGGTCAGCTTCATTCCATGGTGGCTCGCTATAATTGTCGATCCTTGCTACAACATAAATTGGTATTTCTGGCGGTTTTGATCCAGGGTTGTAAACGATGTCTATAACTTCACCTAGTGCTCCATTAACAAGTCCAGCTTGTATCCATATGTTGGTTGTGAGCATAATGCGCCGTCCTCTACAAAGCAATACGTGTTTTTCAAGTTGTTCATCAGTAGTTACATTATCTGCTCCGGTTCTAGTGCTTGTTGCAGTACTGATTGCAATTGGACGATTCAACAATTTTAACATTCTTCTATTGTGCATTCTAACTAAATCATTCGTAGCGAATAGGTGCATTGAACTGTTGAATTGTTCTTTTTCAGTCCAAGTGAGTTGCTTGTCTGTGCGTGTCATTAGAAGTTGCCAATCCTCTTGTGTTTCTTTTGCGTTTCGTATGTTTTGTAGCATCTGATGAAATTGTCTTTCTGTTGGAGTCTCACCTTGTTGACGAAATACTGTTTCTAAGGTGACTACAGTCGTGAACTGGTGCCAAAGTGTCCTTGCAGTTGACTATGATGTGTAAACAGGTCTGTCCATCACAGGCGGAAGTTGGGCAAGGTCACCGATCATGATAACTGAAACCCCACCAAAGTATAGGTGTTGTTGGTGTGGGAAGGCCTCACGTAGCCTTGCATCAATTTTCAATAGTAACTTTGGCCCTATGAAGCTCATCTCATCAATCAAAATATATCTAATGCTTTTCATCTCTTCTTGAAATGTTGTTAATGCTTGGCCCTGCAATGGGTGCATTTCTTTGATAGGAATTCGAAGCATTGAATGTATAGTTGATGCATGTATATTAAATGCAACAACCCCTGTAGGAGCTAATGCAAGCAGCTGGCTTCCGAGGAGTGCTTTTCTTATGCAAGCAATCAAGTAGGATTTTCCTGTACCTGTTGTTCCTTGTATGATCATGTGCAATGGTTTATTTGAGTGATGGTTGTTGTGGTCAATAATATGTGTGAGTGCTATTTTTTGTTTGGGCAAAAGGGTATAGTCTGGTACATTAACCTGCCCTGGAGTGTTCTCTTCCTAGGTGCATGTTTTTTTCATGGCTATGAATTGTGTAGCATTGCCATGAAGGTCGCGGGGCACTGTATGTTGATTCCATAAGTTGTTTCTATCAAACTAATGCCTGCCAACCATCTCAAGTTCATTTATGCTGACATTGTTTGAGGGCCCGATTTGTGAAAATAATTCCCATTCATTCATTTCTATTATGTCCCTTGTGTCCATCTCTATTTCGTTGTCTGATTCTTCGCAATCAATGGTCTGCTCCAATTTGGGGGTGCGAATGACATGCCATACATCATATTTGGATGCACTTAGTTGCTTCCAATTTGCTACTATTGTATCCTTAGTAATTCCTATGTCGCTTTCGAAGCTTCGGAAATGTTTGTACAATAGTAATTCGCTCCAGCAGAATGTTTCAAAATGGTCAGAGTCCTCTTCTGGGGTGGTATAGAACTTTGGGAAAACATTAACAATCACTTTCACCTTTCTTTCTTTCCACTTGCATCCCTTGCGACTTGCAGAATAGGTGAAAGAGTGGGTTGACTCAAGTAGGGTTATTGTCTCTAATTATGGAGGGCGATTGATGTAGGAATGAAGGTATCTAGGTTGGAGGTTTTTTTCATCTAGTCTTCTTATCATTCGATGGAACATCTTTCGACCAACATTTAATGATGCAAAAGGTCGATTACAAACAACAAGCGGTAATTTTTCCAACATATGCCAGGTTTCTTGTGCTCCAATATCACGCTCCGCAACAATCTCTGCCATGAATTTCCGGTATGTTGTGAGGGACGGGTTGTCTACTTTTTGGGATGTAGAAATTCTTGCTAACATATCAGTACAAGTCTCAGATGTTCTATCTGCTTTTGATGCATATTTGGCAATGTATTTAAGTACAAGTGATCGCGAGATGACTGTAGACACCTAAAAATGACTTAGGCCTGCAAGCAATATTTTACCACCTTTCATCCTAGCATAATTATAACATTTGAATTATGTCCCTGACCCACATTCAACTATTAATTAAATAATTCATGATTATTTAATTAATTCATAATCTTTCATTCTTCATGATTATTAAATAAGTAAATCTTATTTATTTATTTTAATATGTCACTAATTGTCAAAATCCTCTAATAATTAAATAAAGTCGTCAATTTATTTAATTAATCCTTATCATTCAAGTCATCCTGATTATTAAATTAATATATTTTTAATATATTGATTTAATTCCTAAAATCTTCTCTTAATTAAATAAATTCATTTATTTATTTAATTAAGTAATTATCTCTTCTAAATTAAATAATTATTATTAATTATTTAATTGCCTTATGTGACATTTCCTTATTTTTAAATAAAACAATTTATTTAAAAATGACTTCACATAGTTAACTGATTCTTCATTTAGTAATTGATTTCAAAAATCAATTACTCATTACCTCACAAAATCTTCTATTTTGAATTAATTTAATTCAAAAGGGAAATATTCTTCTACAAATCAAGTAATTTCCAAAATTATTGATTTTCTAAAATCTCATCCTTTTGTCTTCTGATTTTTACTAATTTCATCTCCACTGTCACATTCAGTCTGGATTTAATTCATTTAATTAAATCTTATTTACACCTATGGGTATTTTGCCCTAACCCTAATTGAGGTTGCCTTATTGAATCTTGACCTTTGATTCTAGGGTATTCCTCAATCTCTCATCTTGTTTGTCCATTCAAGATTGCATTTTCTATAAAATGACAATCTTGAGCTCATTTTCGGGATCGATGAATCATTATTATCTCTTAGCATTTTTATAACCTCATTATCATCTTTCATGTCACACATTAGGCATATTTTATTTAATACTTTGCATAATAGATTTTACTTTCTAGTTTGCATAGTCTATTTTATTAAATCCTTCAAAGGCATTTCCTAAGGCTAGGCATTATAGAATTTGCTCTCAAATCTGAGGGCATCATTTTCATCATAGCAATCTCAAGAAGGTACAATGGAAGTAGCCATGGAGGAGAGAAATAGGTGAGACTCTTCTAGTCTCATTCCATTTTCTTTCATATTCTCCTTTGCATTCCATTGAATGATTTAATATTATTGCATGTATGTTCTAACATAGATCTGTTTGCAGGATTGAATATTTTTAGATCATTACATTGGTGAACCCGACCCACTAACACATTTTGCAGGTTTTCATACGGCTTCGGATTTTCTTTTGCAGGAACAGGTGTACAGAACAACGCAGTGCCACATCCGCATTCAAAAATGACGCAAGTGCTCTGTTGAGCCGCATTCGCTAGCTCTAGAGCCGCAATCGCCATATCGCACCACATTCGCCAGTTCTAGAGCCGCAATCGCCATATCACACCGCATTCGCCAGTTCTAGAGCCGCAATCGCCATATCGCACCGCATTCGCCAGTTCTAGAGCCGCAATCGCTATATTGTACCGCATTCGCCAGCTCTAGAGCCGCAATCGCCATATCGCACCGCATTCACCAGATCCTAAGCCGTAATTGCCTGGTAATTTCCATTATTGAATTGTAATCTGGATCCAACGCATCTGCGACCAGTTTTCTGCTTTTATTTTTTATTTTTATTTTGGGATTAAAAAGAACCAACCCTAGGATAGACATCTAATTGGAAATCTATCAATCCTAGGATAGGCAATCTAATTTGGAATTTACCAACTCTAGGATAGTCACCACGCCTTAATTTTTGGTTAAAAATGAATCCCATGCATGTTGTGAAGCAATATCTTCACTTAGTTTAGATAATCTTCATTTAGGCTTAAAATTGAACATCTTTTTGCTGTGTTTGTGGGGTAATAGGTATATGCTCTCCCCTTTACTGGGTGATCAAAAAACAAGACTTAGCCATTTTTTTTTTATGCATTTACTGCTTTATTACAACCTTTAGAAGGCCTGCCATAGTGGGAAAAAGTACTCACCCTACGGGAATGACCTAAGTGGTAACAACCAAAGCCAGGTTTTCCAACCCACTATAATGAAAAGTGAATTCAGGGAAAGTCCGCAATTCGATGGCAGTGTGCAAAGATAACCATCCCCAAAACCTTTGTTCTAAAGGTTGGGAGGTCTCCTAAGGGAGTTTATCATTTGCCGCGCCAAATGGAAACCTTGAATAAGAACCTAGTGTAGAAGCCAACCGAGTCAGTAGCCAAACATTGTCTCAATCACGGTGCAAGGGGAGGGAAGAATCTTCCCCCAAGACACTCATCATATAATCACCATAGACTGTTTGCTCAAGGGATTCGATATCCACTTTCGTCACCTTGAGTACACACCTAGAAAAGACAAAAACATGGCTACCCTCTACGGGGTGACATGGCTATGTGAGTTGATGTGATTTTAAGATGTGGGTTGTGATTGTTACAATGACCCTTTGACTATTAAGAGTGAATCTGCTTGAACATACATTTAAGGTTTTAATATCTATGTGTTTGACAACTACTTTCAAAAGACTTCAACAAATTGAAAATTCAGAAATCTGGGTCAAAATAAAAACTTTTCAAAACTGTAAAACAGTGTTCGGATTTCTGCAAAACTTGTCCTCTACAATGCAATCACTTTGATAAACCGCAATCACCGGGAATTAAGCCGCATTCGCTCTTATGCGCCACATATGAGTCATCTTGAGCTGCATTCGCTCTGATGAGCCGCAAGTGAAAAACACTGAGTCGCACTTGCTAATGTCTCGCCGCATCTGTCATACTGAGCCGCATTTGTGAGTGTCCCACCACATTTGCTATATTGAGTCACATTTAAAAGTCCTAAAACCGGAATCGGTTGTCTTTCACGCATTTGCAATTTGAAACAACGCATTTGATAATCTGCAGAACACATCAAAATACTGCAACGCATTCACTTCTTGGAGTGACGCATCTGAGAATGCACCGCATTTGAGACCTTAAATGACGCATTTTCCTGTCATTTGGAAAAACAAATTTCCTGTCAAAAATCAGAGGCCAAAATTTTGCAACCGAATTTTACTGGCATCCTTTTCTGACAATCTTTGTCCAAAACTAGCAAAGCAACTTGTCCAAGTCAGTCGTCCTTGCATCTTTAATTTGCATTTAGCTTGCAAACCGTCATCATCATCAACACAGGAAAAGTCTTAAGTCCTCAAATTCACACCTTTGGGATAGGCAAACTTTCCTTCCTTTGTCAAACCTTTGTCTCAAAAATACATTGTCATTGGACCAAGTCAAAACAAATCAATCCTATGTCATTGTCCTTTGGTGAGCTACTTCCAACTCATAAGTCTAGTGTGGAAGTCTCACCTTGTCATTTTATCATCTTGTCCTACAAATCAGTCCTTTGACAATCCAATAAAAGACATTGGCCAGACTTTGAGCGGTTAGAAAACCTTTCCTAAAAATCATTTGACATAAGGCATCCCCTTTTATCACTTTGCATTTTCACCTTGCATAGTCTTAGTCTCATTTCATCCACCATCATGTCTTCAAGTCACGATGACATGCTTGCTAGTCAAATTGAATACCAATTCAATAGTAAGGGTCAAGCACAACTTGCTAGGGACTTCAAAACGCTATACCTACAATGCAAGTCCAAATGCACCTCACCCTCTAGTCCTCCGTCCATCCATCCCTCTTACCAACAGTCCAATAGTCTTGGTCCGCTATCCATCTACTATCAAGGGTCCCATAACACCATCCATGGCACCGAGTCACAACAAACTTCCATCAGTCATACCCACCCTAACTTTGACAAGGGAAACCAACCCTCCATTAATCCATTCCAAGCATCCACATCATATCTTAGTCCTTCATCTTATCCTAGTCCATCATCTATGTCATATCAAAATCTTCCATTCATGTCATATCCTAGTCCTTCATCATATGCTATTCCTCCATCCATGTCATATCAGAGTCTTCCATTCATGTCACATCCTAGTCCTTCGTCGTATCCTAGCCCACCACCCATGTCATATCCTAATCCTTGTCCTTCATCCATGACAAATCCTTGTCATACATTCATTTCCTATTCTAGCCCATCATCTCTCAACCAAGTCCAAAGCTCCATGTCATACTCTAGTCCATCATACACCAATCCATTTCAAGACACTCCATTGGGTCATGAAAACACATCTAGTCATGGTCTCCAAAGTCCCATCCCATCTCATAAACTTTAGGATACATGTCAAGAGGCATGTCCAAAGAACAACATTATAACACCATCATCATGTCAAGATCAAAGTAGTCCATTCCATGACTCCATCTTTACATCCATTCAAGAAGTCCTCCTAGACAATCATGGAATACCAAATACACCTATCTTGGGTCAAGAGTCCATTCATAACCATGTCATTCAAGATGACCCTATCCTTGGTCAAGATCCTATTTCTAATCATGACATTCAAAGTGCACCCATCTTTGATCAAGACACTATCTTTGATCAAGAAGTCCAAAACAATCCACTCCTTGACCTCTATGCCATTCACAATGAAATGCTTGAAGATGATTCCATTCAAACTTCAAGTAATGACACTCCAAAAAGTGAGACACTTGCCTCCATGGGACACATAGATGATCTACCGCTAGAACAAGAATATTCTAGCATGGACATATTTGTAAATGATCAAGCTATAGCTAAATTTAGTGGGCTCTATGACAATGACCATGAAGACAGTTTTGACATAGACTTGGAAACACCAATAGAATCATTGGAATCCGACATGTCACCTGATCAAATTGAAGATATTAATCAAAAACTTGTCCAACATGTCAGCAAAGCTACAACATCCTATCAATTAGGACCATCTAAGTTTTTCAAAGCAGGCTTTCTTACAGAGGAGAAGATTTCAAGCATTCATCTCCCCAATAATGATGGGTTATCATCTTTCTTCCAAAGTAACAAGTATCCCATCGCCAACAAAATCTGTCAGAACATGCATTATCAAGGCAAAGGATTAGGCTTACATGAGCAAGGAATTCTAGAACCTATACAAGTTCAAGCACATTACAGACATCAAGGTCTTGGTTATCCATCAGTCAGAAAATCAAACGATGTTAGTGGTCCCTCCTAAATATTGGGGGCAACTTTATCTAATAAAAATGTCAAAAAGGGTATCATGAGTAGTCCTTGTCATAAGATTGTTGCCAATACCCCTTCCCTCCACACCTCGAACCATCATTCCATCATGAATAATCCTTCCATTTAGAACCAACAAAATTATTACAAAATACAAAATCAAATGTCAAAGGCCATCAAATCAGACAAAAAGTCAAGTGGACAAATGAAGCTAAAATGGATCCCAAAACAAATGGGATCAATTCAAGAATTAGGCAAAGCAACTATGCCAAATTCAAAAGTCAATCAAAATGTGGAGCCACAGCACAAGAGGACTCCCACATACAATACATGTCCACCTCCATCAAAATGGCCATCAAGAAAGACATATAAAAGTGTTGGTTCCAAACAACATCCTAACCGAACACCCAAAGTTTGGAGAATAAAAGTATCTATATCCAAACATCCAACCAACCCGTCCACGTCTACCATCATCCGTCATAATCCTACATCATCCTTAAAGTCCAAACATCCCATGTCACAAATCCATCACATTTTGGTAGCAACTCTTTACCACAAGGACTCTCATGGCACTCTATCGTGATGTGCGTATTCTGATAAGGCTAACTCTAGTATCAACAAAGATCACAATGGCATCAATCAGGTGTATGCAAGTGCTATCATCCTGATAAGGCAACTACTTTAGAAAGGTCACTATTGGCATGTCATGGCACCAGTCTCAACATCAGCATCGTCAAAGGCTTCAGCATAGTCAGTGGTCATATAAAGCATCAAGGCTATCCGGCTAAAATGCAAAAGTACAAAAAAAATAAAAAATAAAAAAAATCATCCCTTGATGAAAACCTGGCAAACAGGCATCTTGGTGACACCAAAAAATCAGAAAATATCAAAAATAGTCCAACGGTGAAAACCTAGCAAACAGGCACTTTGGACAAGTACCATGATGAAAACCTGGCAAACAGGCATCATGTGTAGAATGAATCATCTATGTGGACCATTACACTTGGGGGGAAGTTGTCTCATCTCCCATGCATTTCCCATGACATCTTTCCATTCATCCATCTTGGTTCTATCATGTTCATCCATTCTTCTACCTACTTTGATCTTGACAAAGACTAAGGCGCAAACACAAATCAGACTTTTGAAAACTTTTGACATGTCCATCCTTTGGTGATACACTAGTCACAAAATACCATGTCATTATCTTCATAGCCTCCTTTTCACTATGAAACATCATCTTTGGAGACCATATGATAATTCTCCTAGTCCAAGTCATCAATCTTTCTTGCCTTATACCTGTCACCCATCTTGGTTTCCCTTGTCAATGGTTTACAAATCCTCTGTCATCCAATTTAGTCCTCACCAATTCATTTCAAATGCAACGATATGGCACCCTAGCACATTATCCAAAATATTCCTTGGCTTTGTCCCTAGACCTACTGCAGACTTTTATACTCTTGTCATAATACTGTCATCTTCATGTTGTTTCAGGATGTGTCCTTCCCACGTCAAAAAATATTGTCATTTCACGTTGTTTCGGGATGTGTCCTTCCCACATAAAACAATGTTGTCATCATCATCATCATCACTTGTCCGTCAGTATTCAGCTTGGCTAGCAGCAAAATCATGGTTGTCCTTGGATTCATGTGCATCGGCATCATTCACATGCATTTGTCACTTTTTTTCATAAAGCATCAAAAGTCATAAAAATTAGAAAAAGTCCTCAAAAAGACCTAAAAATTGAAAATTGTCCTGAGAAAATACAAAAACATCCAAATCAATGTCAAAATCCCAAAAACAGAGTCAAAGTCAAATATCAGTCCTATCAGTTCAGTTAGTTTTGTCAGTCAATTTTTGTCATTTGTCTGAACTACATTGTCTCTGCGCCTTTGCTACGTAGGCAAGATTCATCTTTGAATCCCCAAGACATTAGGCTAGTCCTTTAGGTTTTTCAAAATAAAATCGTCAGTCAAACTTGGTCACGTCTTTTAAAACAGTCATTTGAAATGTCAAATGTCAAAATCAAGTCCAAATCAGACAACGTAGTCCAATCAATTATGCAATCAACATCTGCCAGCTTGCCAAAACATTGGTCAAAATATCACTCTTGTCACTTTTTGGTCCTCTTCAAGATGTGTCCTTCTTGGATTTGGATCTCGTCAAAGTGTCATTTGCCTTTTCAGGATGTGTCCTTCCTGACCTTAGGCACCGTCAAACCGTTAGAACCTGTCAACCTATCAAGCTTTCAAACAATTAATCTTCGGCAAACAAACATTGGCAATACAAGTAAATGGTTGTTCATTTTTGGCTATTTTGTCTTATCTTTTTATTGACTTGTCTTTTGGTCATGTTACTAGCTACCTCGAGGATGTCCCATGAAGGATTTAGAGGTGCGACGATGTCTCATGACCTATTTTATTTTTCTTTGGTTGCTATCTGTGGATTGTCTTGACAAAAACACTGGGGCAAATGGGCCTCTAGTATGAGTTAGGACATTCCTTGTCTACGATTGTCTGTCTGGCAATTGGATGACCTTGCACACCTTGGTCTATGTCATACCATGGTGTTTGTTGTCCATTTGTGTCATTTTTACCGCCCAATGATGATTCAAGCAACACATATTAATACCTTGGAAAATATTGAAGGATTTTAACATGCATTTCATTTTCCGCACTAACTTGCATTTCCTTCTATCCTAGCATTCATCTTTTTCTCTCTACCATTTCTTTGTCTCGTCATATTCTAGTCTTCTCATCAGTTTCAAGAGCACACCCATGTTCTTGGAACCCAACTGTCCTCTCGAGGGGGCATACTGCTACCTCCTCGTCATTCTTCCTCAACTTATTTTGCACTGGGGCATATTCTAGACTTGTTTTCTTTGCCATAACACGACAAGCTGCATTATGACAAAGAGGGGCAAATGTAGACACCTAAAAATGACTTAGGCCTGCAAGCAATATTTTACCACCTTTCGTCCTAGCATAATTATAACATTTGAATTATGTCCCTAACCCACCTTCAATTATTAATTAAATAGTTCATGATTATTTAATTAATTCATAATCTTTCATTCTTCATGATTATTAAATAAATACATCTTATTTATTTATTTTAATATGTCACTAATTGTCAAAATCTTCTAATA
Source organism: Sequoiadendron giganteum (assembly GCA_007115665.2). Classification (NCBI taxonomy): domain Eukaryota; kingdom Viridiplantae; phylum Streptophyta; class Pinopsida; order Cupressales; family Cupressaceae; genus Sequoiadendron; species Sequoiadendron giganteum. Next base: position 22,122 of record VCHN02001050.1, read on the forward strand.
ATTAAATAAAGTCATCAATTTATTTAATTAATCCTTATCATTAAAGTCATCCTGATTATTAAATTTATATATTTTTAATATATTGATTTAATTCCTAAATCCTCCCTTAATTAAATAAATTCATTTATTTATTTAATCAAATAATTATCTCTTCTAAATTAAATAATTATTATTAATTATTTAATTGCCTTATGTGACATTTCCTTATTTTTAAATAAAACAATTTATTTTAAAATGACTTCACATAGTTAACTAATTCTTCATTTAGTAATTGATTTCAAAAATCAATTACTCATTACCTCACAAAATCTTCTATTTTGAATTAATTTAATTCAAAAGGGAAATATTCTTCTACAAATCAAGTAATTTCCAAAATTATTGATTTTCTAAAATTTCATCCTCCTGTCTTCTGATTTTTACTAATTTCATCTCCACTGTCACATTCAGTCTGGATTTAATTCATTTAATTAAATCTTATTTACACCTATGGGTATTTTGCCCTAACCCTAATTAAGGTTGCCTTATTGAATCTTGACCTTTGATTCTAGGGTATTTCCTCAATCTCTCATCTTGTCCGTCCATTCAAGATTGCATTTTCTATAAAATGACAATCTTGATCTCATTTTCGGGATCAATGAATCATTATTATCTCTTAGCATTTTTATAACCTCATTATCATCTTTCATGTCACACATCAGGCATATTTTATTTAATACTTTGCATAATAGATTTTACTTTCTAGTTTGCATAGTCTATTTTATTAAATCCTTCAAAGGCATTTCCTAAGGCTAGGCATTATAGAATTTGCTCTCAAATCTGAGGGCATCATTTTCATCATAGCAATCTCAAGAAGGTACAATGGAAGTAGCCATGGAGGAGAGAAATAGGTGAGACTCTTCTAGTCTCATTCCATTTTCTTTCATATTCTCCTTTGCATTCCATTGAATGATTTAATATTATTGCATGTATGTTCTAACATAGATCTGTTTGCAGGATTGAATATTTTTAGATCATTACATTGGTGAACCCGACCCACTAACACATTTTGCAGGTTTTCATACGGCTTCGGATTTTCTTTTGCAGGAACAGGTGTACAGAACAACGCAGTGCCACATCCGCATTCAAAAATGACGCAAGTGCTCTGTTGAGCCGCATTCGCTAGCTCTAGAGCCGCAATCGCCATATCGCACCACATTCGCCAGTTCTAGAGCCGCAATCGCCATATCACACCGCATTCGCCAGTTCTAGAGCCGCAATCGCCATATCGCACCGCATTCGCCAGTTCTAGAGCCGCAATCGCTATATTGTACCGCATTCGCCAGCTCTAGAGCCGCAATCGCCATATCGCACCGCATTCACCAGATCCTAAGCCGTAATTGCCTGGTAATTTCCATTATTGAATTGTAATCTGGATCCAACGCATCTGCGACCAGTTTTCTGCTTTTATTTTTTATTTTTATTTTGGGATTAAAAAGAACCAACCCTAGGATAGACATCTAATTGGAAATCTATCAATCCTAGGATAGGCAATCTAATTTGGAATTTACCAACTCTAGGATAGTCACCACACCTTAATTTTTGGTTAAAAATGAATCCCATGCATGTTGTGAAGCAATATCTTCACTTAGTTTAGATAATCTTCATTTGGGCTTAAAATTGAACATCTTTTTGCTATGTTTGTGGGGTAATAGGTATATGCTCTCCCCTTTACTGGGTGATCAAAAAACTAGACTTAACCATTTTTCTTTATGCATTTACTACTTTATTACAACCTTTAGAAGGCCTACCGTAGTGGGAAAAAGTACTCACCCTACGGGAACGACCTAAGTGGGAACAACCAAAGCCAAGTTTTCCAACCCACTATAATCAAAAGCAAATTCGGGGAAAGTCCGCAATTCAATGGTAGTGTGCAAAGATAACCATCCCCAAAACCTTTGTTCTAAAGGTTGGGAGGTCTCCTGAGGGAGTTTATCATTTGCCACACCGAACGAAAACCTTGAGTAAGAACCATAGTGTAGAAGCAAGCCGATTCAATAACCAGACATTGTCTCAATCATGGTGCAAGGGGAGGGAAGAATCTCCCCCCAAGACACTCACCATATAATCACCACGGATTGTTTGCTTAGGGGATTCGGTATCCACTTCCGTCACCTTGAGTACGCACCTGGAAAAGAAAAAAACATGGGTGCCCTCTAGGGGGTGACATGGTTGTGTGAGTCGACGTGATTTTAAGATGTGGGTTGTGATTGTTACGATGACCCTTTGAACAGTAAGAGGGAGTCTGCTTGAACATACATTTAAGGTTTTAATATCTATGTGTTTGATAACTGTTTTCAAAAAGACTTGAACAAATTGAAAATTCACAACTCTGAGTCAAAACAAAAATTTGTCAAAACGACAAAACAGTGTTCGAGTTTCTAAAAAATCATCCTCTGCAACACAATTGCTTTGATAAACCGCAAGCGTCACCTTGTGCACCGCATTCACTTTGGTGAGCCGCATTTGTGAGTGTCCTGCCGCATTTGCTATATTGAGTCGCATTTGAAAGTCCTAAAACCGCAATCGGTTGTCTATCATGCATTTGCAATTTAAAACAACGCATTTGATAATCTGCATAACACATCAAAATACTACAATGCATTCGCTTCTTGGAGTGATGCATCTAAGAATGCACCGCATTTGAGACCTTAAATGACACATTTTCCTGTCATTTGGAAAAACAAATTTCCTGTCAAAAACCAGAGGCCAAACTTTTGCAACCGAATTTTACTGGCATCCTTTTATGACAATCTTTGTCCAAAACCAGCAAAGCAACTTATCCAAGTCAGTCATCCTTGCATCTTTAATTTGCATTTAGCTTGCAAACCGTCATCATCATCAACACAAGAAAAGTATTAAGTCCTCAAATTCACACCTTTGGGATAGGCAAAATTTCCTTCCTTTGTCAAACCTTTGTCTCAAAAATACATTATCATTTGACCAAGTCAAAACAAATCAATCCTAAGTCATTATTCTTTGGTGAGCTATTTCCAACTCATAAGTCTAGTGTGGAAATCTCACCTTGTCATTTTGTCATCTTGTCCTTCAAACCAGTCCTTTGACAATCCAAATCGAGACATTGGCCAGACTTTGAGTGGTTAGGAAACCTTTCCTAAAATTCATTTGAAATAAGGCATCCACTTTTTCACTTTAAATTATCACTTTGCATAGTCTTAGTCTCATTTCATCCACCATCATGTCTTCAAGTCACGATGGCATGCTTGTTAGTCAAATTGAATGCAAATTCAATAGTAATGGTCAAATGCAACTTGCTAGGGACTTCAAAATGCTATACCTACAATGCAAGTCCAAACGCACCTCACCCTCTAGTCCTCCATCCATCCATCCCTCTTACCAATAGTCCAGTAGCCCTGGTCCTCTATCCATCTACTATCAAGGGTCTCCTAACACCATCCATGGCACTGAGTCACAACAAACTTCCATTAGTCATACCCACCCTAACTTTGACAAGGGAAACCAACCCTCCATTAATCCATTCCAAGCCTCCACATCATATCTTACTCCTTCATCTTATCTTAGTCCTTCATCCACGTCATATCAAAATCTTCCATTCATTTCATATCCTAGTCCTTCATCCACGTCATATCAAAATCTTCCATTCATGTCATATCCTAGTCCTTCATCATATGCTATTCCTCCATCCACGTCATATCAGAATCTTCCATTCATGTCATATCCTAGTCCGTTATCATCTTCTAGTCCTCCATCCACGTCATATCAGAATCTTCCATTCATGTCATATCCTTGTTCGTCATCATCTTCTAGTCCTCCA
>VCHN02004964.1:0-10680 GCA_007115665.2 Sequoiadendron giganteum
CTTGTCAAGACAATGGATTGTAGTAGTAGGAGGTAATATACAATTCTATTTTTCATATGCCACTATACCAGTAAATGGTGAAGAGGTCAAACTATATAGAGAGCCAAGAATGAATCAATTGTTGAGTGTGTTCCTCAAGAACAACTTAATTGCTTCTGTGATGTAGATTTAGGGAATTTTAGAGTAGAATTATCTCAGCTTGAATTAGTGAACAAATACCCAATTGATAAACATATTTCTGAAAATCAGCAAGGGGTATGGAAAATGTACTTTGATGGGGCATGTAGCCAAGAAGGTAATGGAGGCGGGGTAGTCTTCATATCACCTGAAGGAACAACATTTAAATATTTGTTTCAGTTGGCTTTTGAATGTACAAATAACATGGAAAAGTATGAAGCCTTGCTAATTGGTTTAAACATGGTTGTCAAACATAAAATTATGTTGTTATATGTCTTAGGTGATTCTGAGCTAGTGGTATCCCAAATCAGATTGAAATATGTTGCAAAGAACAAAAGGATGAAACAATGTAGAAATGTTGTGTGGGATACAGTGGAATTGTTTGATGCATTTTCAATTGATTGGATAGATAGATCTAAAAATTTGATGGCTGATTTTTTGGCTAATGTAGCCTTAAAGAAAGATGATATCACTTTAGCAGGGGTATTTCAGGTTGAATTCAAAACAAGACCTATTGTTCCTGACAACATATATAGCTGATAGGTTTTTAATGATGATACTGACCTTTTGAAGTTTCTTCATTGTGTAAACCAATATAAAGCACAGGAAATCGATTTCAATGCTTTTGTGGAAGAAGTAGATGGGAGACAGACTGTACTAGGTAAGGAAATTTTGCAGCTTAAAACCAACAAGCTTCCCAAGGGGCTTGTGGCATTGGACAAAGTATATGATGGAAATGATCGTTCTCTCATGAAGCAGACACCTGTTAGAAAAGAGGACATTGAAGAAATAAATCTGGGAACTAAATTAGCACCTAAAACAGTTTATATTGGAAAAAGGATAAGCCCAACCATCAGAAAAATGTTGATTACATTGCTAAGAAAGTACAAGCATGTGTTTGCTTGGTCTTATGAGGATTTGAAGGCATATAGAGAGGATCTTTTTCAACATGAAATTCCACTGAAGCTAGATGCAAATCCATTTAGACAGAGGCAGAGGCCTATCAATCCAACTCTAGAACCTAAGATGCAAGAGGAATTGGCAAAGCTTAGAGATGGAGGTATCATCAAACTGATCAGGCATTCAACATGGGTGTCAAACCTAGTTCCTATAAGAAAGAAGAACAAAGATATCAGACTGTGTGTGGACTTTAGAAATTTAAATCTGGCATCCCTCAAAGATAATTACCCTCTCCCTAACATGGAGGCTATACTACATAAAGTAATAGGGTGTGAGTTGTTATCTATGATGGATGGTTTCTCTGGTTATAATTAGGTTAAAGTCAGGGAATCTAAAAAATATAAGACTGCTTTTACAACTCCATCGGGAACATATGTCTATGTGAGAATTCCTTTTTGGTCTCACAAATGCGGGAGCAACCTTTGAAAGAGCTATGGACTTAGCATTTGTAGACTTGATTAATGCTATAATGGTGGTGTATTAGGATAACCCTACTGCCTACTCAAAAAGAGATGAAGATCATGTAGAACATCTTGAAAAAATATTCATTAGAGCTTTAGAGTATGGCATTAGCTTGAATCCTAAGAAATGTCATTTTGTTGTCACAGAGGGAAAACTCTTAGGACATATTGTGTCAAAGGAAGGAGTTAGAATAGATCCTGATAGAGTTGAGGCCATAGATAAGGTTCCTATTCCTAAAAATGTTAAAGCCATCCAAACATTTTTTGGACAGATTACCTTTGTTAGAAGGTTTGTGTCTAAATTTTCTAAAATTATTAAGCCCATATAAAAAATGCTAAGGAAGGGACAAAGAATAGAATGGACTCCAGAAACACTGGAAGCTTTTGTATCCATCAAAAAGGCCATCAAAGAAGCCTCTGTCCTCAAATCTCCTAATTTTACAAAACCTTTTCAAATATTTTCTTTTGCTTCATTTCACACCATAGCAGCTGTCATGCTGTAGAAAAATAAAGATGGATATGAGCATCCTATGTCCTTCTTTAGTAAATCATTGCAAGGGTCCGAATTGAAATATGATATAATGGAGAAACAAGCCTTTGCATTGGTAAAAGCCACAAAAGCTTTTAGACCATATCTAGCTGGAGCGAAAGTGATTGCTTATGTTCCTCATACAGTTGTTAAAGATATCTTGACACAGTCAGAGGTAATAGGGAAGAGATGCAAGTGGATTAATAAAATACAGGAGTTTGATATGGAAATACAAATTACCAAATTGGTGAGAGGACAAGGTTTGGCCAAGTTAATGGCAGAAGCAAATATTGAAGCGAATCAGATTTGCAATGTGGAAGATAAAGGAAACACAATTGCAAGTATTGAGCATACACCTTGGTATACAGACATCATGTACTACCTCAAAAACATAAAGTGCCCTGAAGGACTTAGTGATAACAAGAGAAGAACTTTGAAACTACAAGCATCTAAATATGTATTCATAGAAGGTGACTTATTTTGGAAGAACAGGGATGGGATGTTTCTGTTATGTTTAGATGAATCACAGGCTAAACATGTTTTAAAATAAATGCATGAGGGGGTCTATGGAGGCCATTATTTTGCAAAAACAACTACACATAAGATACTCAGGGTAGGTTATTACTGGCCAAAAGTTTCTAATAATTCTTTTTCATATGTAAGAAAGTGTGAGGCATGTCAAAAGTTTTTAGGGAAAATGAAATATCAGGGAGCTTTACCACTTAGACCTATACAGGTTGAAGCTCCATTTCATCAATGGGGGATCGATTTTATTGGGGAGATACAACAGAAGTCAAGTGGAGGGCACAAATGGATATTGGTAGCCACTGATTACTTCACCAAATGGGTAGAAGCAATCCAGACCAAGCAAGCAATAAGTAAAGTTATGGTCAATTTTTTGATGGATAACATTATTACCAGGTTTGGTACACCATTAAGACTAATTACAGACAATGGGATGTGTTTCAGATCTGATGAGTTTAGAGATTTTTGTAGTACACATGGTATCAGTATTTCTTACTCTACCCCATATCACCCACAAGCTAATGGTTAGGAAGAATCTAGCAACAAGAGTCTTTTGAAAATCATAAGGAGAATGCTTGGTAAAAATAAAAAATCTTGGGATTCAAAGTTAAGATTTGTTGTATGGGAAGACATGATTACTATGAAGAAAGCAATTGGAAAATCTCGATATGAATTAGTGTATGGAACACAGGCTAGGATGCCTTTACAAAACTTTTTGCTAGTTTACAAATTTATCCTTCAAGAAGACATAGATGTCCCAGAACCAATGGAGGAAAGAATGGAGCAATTGGCAGAACTTGATGAGATGAGAAGACTAGCTCAAAACCAAAATATGAAGTTACAAGCGCAGATGAAGTATTTGTTTGATAAAAAAGCAAAAAATAGAAAATTTGAAGAAAATGATATGGTACTGGTGTGGAATGCTAGATGCCAGGAGAAGGCAAAACATGGGAAATTTGAAGCATTATGGTTAGGTCCCTTTGTTATTGTTGGTAAAAAAGGAGAAGATTCATACTACTTGCAGAACATGTCTGGAGAGGAGCAAGAGTTGCTTGTACATGGGCAGTTCCTGAAGCATTTGTTCTCCTGAGGATTTTCAGAGGACTAAGAATTGCCAGTGCATGGACAATTCTTATTTTAACCCCTTTTTAAAACTTATTTTCCATGCACAGTAGTTTAGAAAATTTTGAGCATCTGAGTTTGCCAGTACATGGACATTCTCAAAGGTTCCCTTGTTTAAAAAATATATTTTTCCATGTACAGTAGTTTAGGATCCTTTTTTCATTCCCTTCATCTTCCATGGCTTTCATTTTTCATATCATTTACTCGGTCTGCTCTCCCAAATGTACTATGGATTCTTGCAGTGATTGCGCAATCACTCATCCCAAATAGGAGCCACTGTTAGAATTAAAAATTTCCATGAAAATCCCTAAGGTTTTCCCACAATTTTCCATAAAAATCCTTAAAATCCTAAGGTTTTATTCTCATTTGGACCTATCATTTTCCTATCTTTCCATGTAAAATTCATTTTTCCCCTTTCCAAAAAATGCTCATATACTTTATATCACTACTGCTCCCTTAAAAAATCACTTTTTATATATTATTTACCGCCCAACCACGGCCTCATACATGGGGGCCCGCTGTATGGCGGTAATTGTTTGGGGGAGTCACATTAACCCTTACTACTATATCGCTGGGGGACATCATAACGTTTGTGATAGTGCGATGGTCAGGTAGCAGCTAATAGAGCAAGCATGAGATAATTACCGCATACAATTAAACCACAGACTGCAGTGGCCGCGGTAGCAGTCGGTAGACACCGAAGGAGGTCCACTGTAGTACCGTCGGCGGTCATCTCACAGATCACGGTGGTTGCGGTGGATGATTAATAACGCAACCAGCATGGCAATGAGAGAACTGTAGTGACGTCGATCGAAGCGGTTACCACAATACCGCACGTGGTTAAACCACATACCGTGGTGACCGCGGTAATGGTAGCGGTCGGCGAAGGTAGTCAATGGAGGACAGTAGGGAACGGTTAACGGTTGGCACTGGCAGTTAAGGATGGCTACTGTGGTACCGCTGGTAATCATGCTAGTAACCACAGTAGCGTGGTAAAGGCTCATTGAGGCAATAAACGTGGGGAGTAAAAGGACACCGCGATACTCCATGAAGAAAAGTCAAGCCCGCGGTATAAAGGTAAACACAATAAAGGCTGCATGGAGGTAAAATCAAAGGAGTGGTAAGGTATAAAGTGCCGATAAAATGAAATGTACAAGGCGGGAAAAGATATAATTGGAAAAACAAAAGCATGACTATTGTAAAAATATTTAATTTGTCGAGAGGCAATATAATTAAAAATATTTTAATCTCTGTGATAAAATATAAATGGCAATAATTAGAATATCAAGCTATTGCACAGTAAAATGAAGGGTCACTACCCTTGGAATGCATTGTATAAATACTTGTAAACACCTGTAAAATAAGCGAGAAGAAGAATAGGAAAAAATTGGTGGCAAGCATTATATTTTTTAGAATGTTTGCTTTCAAGGAGACTATGTTGCACATGTAGGATTTGAGGAAGATAATGAAAGACTATTGATTTGGTGGCTTCATTCTAGTGTCAATTGTTTGTTGGATCTCTGCAATTATTTGATTGTCTCCAATCTAATATTTCTTAATTATTTAAGTTGAAATATCAAGTATATGTTCAATTTATCAATGCACATTTGTTGTATCTATGTGGTTAGATTAATTGGTTTCTTCAAGAAAGAATTAAACCCTTTTCAGTCAATTACAGTAATTTGGGAATATTATTTGGATCATTAAGAAGAATCAAATAGTTAGGATTGATATTCTACCTCAAGTAATGTTTGTCAATCATATTTTTGCATGTTTATACCAGTTATAAACTCATATTTGTATGTCAAACAATCAGATATTTTCTAGACATAAGCCATTCATCTGGGACTTTCATTTGACTCAGTTTTACCAAACAAGTTATTGGTCTCCCTCTCTTTCATTCATTATTTTTATTTATTTCATTTCACATTTGTTAACTAAACATATCAGGTTTCACCTTGATAATTGCTTACACTATTTATACCAAATTTAGATCACGTCTTTTCACTGTCAAATCGCCATTGTGGATAGTTTTGTGAATCAGGAAATATAGTTCAAAATCTGCAACATTCATATAGGTACACCCACCTAGGTTTAGCAGAGCCTTAAGAGTAGAAGGTAGAATTGCATCAATTGGCCTTGTTAGTTGGCGAAAACCGTTGTGAGAGCTTGGCAACCTCTCGTGGTTCAAACCTGTGTTTTCGAGACCTAACATGTAGGTTGATTTCTCTAGCAGGGGGTGTAAGATGGTGCACAAAGTGATGATGTTTATGTAGCTAATCTATTTATATAGATGCATGAAATATTTATTAAAATAGTTATTCTTTTCTTAAAGTAAAGAGATCTATAGAATCTTCACCTTCAACATTAGAAATAGAAAACAATGTTTGAATTGAATGTGAACTCCCAACAACCTAGGACTAGCTACCAAACCAAAATATATTCCACAATAGAGAAATGCCAAGATTAACTTTCTTGATTACATATGCAATATTGATTGATTGAATAATAAATGTACTTGAGATGTCTTTCTTATAAAGACAAGGTCAAGAGATAGGATTAGATAGGATCATGGAATGTGTATTAATCTTATATAATAAGACAAATACCTAAAAAAATATTAAATGGCCTAGGACACAAGAAATAAATGCTAAAAATATAAGATAAAATCTAAGTGACAACTAAGACTTCTAGAAGGATTCCTAGGACCTAAGTAAACTTAACATGTGAATAGAACCTACTAGAGGACTAGCTACACAAAATACCTTATTCACACCAATACCACCCCTTAAGTACAACTTAGGGAGAAGGAAACAAATGGAAATGGTGCACAAAGATGGGTCCTAGCTAATAGTCCATGTTATGTACCCATGTACAAATTTGATATCTCACAAACAAAGAGAAGGAGAAAAACAAGTGGGAAAAAACTCCTCTCCAAAAGAGAAAAGATACAATCAATTTCCTCTCCATAGGAAGGAAAGAAGAGAGACTATATAGCCCCCATAGTGAGATAAATTTATACAAAGAAATACTAGAAGCACACTGTGGAGTAATCTCTAGAACCTTAATAATAGAAATAAAGGACAAGATAAGTTTGATATCGAAAATAGTAGAAACTCTCAATTGTTAGAGCAAATCCAAAATCATAATAAAGAAACATAAATAAAGATTGTCTATCATGATGCTTATGAACACTAGAAAACTCTTGATATGGAGAAACCATAGAATCTAATTGAAGCAATAGAATATAGATATAGGATACAAAAGTGAAATGAAGTGCATGGATCAAAACAACAGCTTCTCAAGTGACAAGATGTCTAAGTGATCAACTAGAATGTAAATATGCACAAATATGAATAAAAGATACTTGGGGTTGAATCTCAAAAAAGTGCATGGATGGATTGATAGATCTCCTGGATACCTTTTCAATAACACAAGAATCACAAATTTAATCAAATATTGTGGTAAAAAATTATGATCTAGAGAGCCAAAATGGTGATATGATTTCAAACAAAAACTAATGACACCAAACAATAGAATCTAGAAAAATAACCTACTCCACTACAAATTACACTGAGCCAAATTTCCTATGATATCTTGTTTTTGAAAGACGAATACCTTGGAAAAAGGTTATGTCCATTTAAAAATTAATCCCAATCAGGACATTAGGGGGCCAATTTTGGGCCCCTAGGCCATTGACCCTTAGGAACCCATATGACTGGCTGCTCAACAGTTTGAAAAAAAATACTAGAGCTAGCAACAACGGTGTCGCTAGAGTAGAGTGATAAGGGGGAAAATACCAAAGGTCACACCGGATATGAAATAGATTGATAACATAAGGAACTTTATGAGATAGATTCTAAGCTACATAAACTAGAAAAACATAAACAATGTAAACTAGTAACTCCAAGAGATATGCAATGTCGGAATGATAGAATTACATTAAGAGCTTCAAAGATGAAACATTATGCAATAGAAAATGGATATGAAAGAGTATGCACTTAGAGTATGAATTTATAAGCTAGTTAGTGAGTTCATATAGAATTAGGGAGAGGATGGAGGTGGAAAATCCAGCCAATAGAGAGAGATCACCAATATTAAATAAATTAATCAAAATAATAAATGTTCCACCTTTTCGGGATGGTGACACCTCAACACCTTATCTCTTAGTTATTAAATAATTAAACTCACTTTATTAACTTAATAAATCTTAATAAAAGTATAGGAAAAACCTATGTGTAAGGGAAAATAAATTAACCCACCTGAAAAATAAAAACCCACACTAACATGTGCCCTTAAGTATAGCTTAGGTGGGTGAAAATATGATGATGATTTATAATAAGTGAAGCCATATTAGGTACCCATGTACATCTAAAATATTCCCCAAAGAAGAAGAAGCCTCTTCCCACAAAAAGTAAGTATGCCCCTACCATTATAGAGAGATAAATGAAGTGGGAGGACGAAAAAGATCCCCCCAAAGAGATCCAATGGTAGATGTTGAAACTCAATATAGAAGATGGTTGACGATCATCAAACAATGTTCCTCCCCTTAGGAAGAAATAAAACCAAAGGTGTATGCAATTTATCACCCCATTCTTAAAAGGAATATATCAGAGGAAAACTCAAAATGTATGAAGTCTCTAAACTTAGCTCATGATGTGGAGAATGAACAAGAGGGTTAGAGTGTTCCCTCACAAAAATTGAAGAAGAATCATCTCCACCAAAGAAGATTAATGTAATTAATTGTATCTCCTAAATCTACAATATGCATCTCCTTAAACATGTATGAAATATTTTTCAAGAGATCATCCTACAAAGCTATATCTAAAAGAATAATTATGTGCTACTACAAGGAATCATTGGAAGATATCAAAGAAACAACACTAGACTCTCAACTAGAAATAATGATGATTGAGATGTAATCTCAATAAGAGGATGTGAAGCAAGCATAGAAGTCCTATGTCATCTAAATGTTCAAGACCTACAACATACTTAAGCTCCTCTAAAGTATTATCATCAAAGTGTATATTATTTGCATCATCAACTAGAATGAGGCAATCTAAAGTAGAATCATCTAGGATTGGATAAATATGAGGGTCTCCAAATGTCTCCCAAATCTTAGTCCAAAGTGTGTGGGGACAATCAATCTCCACTATAGACCACATAGTGTCATTATTAGTTACACAAGAACCAATTAATCCTACAACATGATCAACTTGATTACCCCATAATGATTTCATTCTAGGCACATATTTGGTTCAAGTATGAGGCCATAAAGGTATGAAAAAAATTTGAGCCATTCGAGATGGTTTAGAATGCATTTTTTCCAAGACTCATAATTTTCCTTTTCTTGGATTATCACAGAAGGGTGAGTATGAAAACCCATGATACAATCCTCAAATGATACCAAAATACACCAAAAAAGAACACCCCCTCCTTTCCACTAGTCTTAGAAATCACCCCCCAAGATATTACAATGTTGACACTTAAAGATTAATACAATTACAAGGTTTTTTTCATATTATAATGCTTTCTAGGCTCACAATGGCCAAAAATACAACTTTTGATACAAAATGGACTTGATAAAAAAATGGGAAAATAAACTTGTAGTTGTGAGTTCTCTTCAATATCTTTCCAAATCCTCTTCCTTTCTGATAATAGAGCTCCAAGGTGAAAGTTATGGCATGTTGAAGAAAAATGCAACAAAAAGCTTCAACCTACAATATGTAGCAAAAAAAGGAAAAGTTTCTTTTCAAAACCTCTATGGGTGGAAATTGCTTATGTCCAAATTTTTGTTAACTATACAGTCACCAAAATTTGACAGCCATGGAAAAATTTATGTAAGTTTGAAAAAAAGGTCCAATTTTCCCTATAGAGAGGGCCCTAGTGGCCCCCAAGTGGCCTGTGGGTGGTGTCATTGGGTGGAAATTGAGTGGTTCTAATTGGTTAAGTAAATTTTCTAGTGTTCATGGATAGTAGTAGTTTGTTGGTGCTTTATATGGTCATTGGCGGTTTGCCCGCCCTCCTAGTGATTATTATAGTAGACTATGGTGATGGATGAAATTTTAAGCCACTGGTCTACAACATGAAGGACCATAAGGTGGGGGTTTAAACCCATAGAACTTAAAAAATCAATGCTTAGAACATGTAGTGATTAAAATAACTTTTATAAAATTAAAAAAATATATATATATATGTATCGTACTATGCGCTAGGGAGCCTATGACCTTCCTATATTTTTTTCCTCAAAGGCTCTCAGCACCAAATATGGGTGAATTTTATATCAAATTTTGTCAATTTCACCTTCCAAGCATAATGGTGGGATCTGTTTGGGCTGAAAATGCTCCAGTAAATTTTTTTTTTGCCATATCTAAAATTTAAATCCCTACTTGCAACTGTCAAACGATCTTTGAATCAAATGAAATAAAAGCCAATCTTGACTTTCTTGAGCCTCTTGGATGTGTTGGAACACCAAAAAATGTTACTATTACAACTAGAATTATTGCAATCACCTTTATCTTACAAAAAAATATGCAAAATGAAAAGTTTATAAGATCTTCATAAATCCTTTTTTATTCTCCAAATTATTCAAAATGCAAGAGAAGAGAATACAAGATTTTACAAGATCTCATACAATAAGATCAAACTCTTAATCAAGAATCTACAAACTTATAATTATCTAAATTAAATATTCGATACCATGTAGAAGTTGAATGCGAACTCCCAACACCCTAAGATCAACTATCAAACCAAAATATCTTCCACAAGAGAGAAATGGAAAGAGTAGCTTGCTTGATTATGGATGTAATATTTATTGATTGAATATGAAATTTACATGAGATGCATTGCTTTTAAATACAAGGTTGAGAGATAGGATTAGACAATATCATGACATGTGTCTTAATT